>SNQN01000577.1:66684-83875 GCA_008642245.1 Bassia scoparia
CCAGCATTTTACCAAAACCAAGCGATATTGCACTCCTGCTGTTGTTTCACGTTTCTGTTTTTCTTAACGGAAGTACTCCCGTATGAGATTTTGGCCCCAATCTTCCTTGGACCCATCATATATCATATGAAACCCATGGATAACATTTCGGCAATTTTCCGAAAATTCCGGAGTCCATTTCATATGTGATGTATAATCCACGTTTCTCGGCCAAAAAACGACGTCTCGGACCCGCTCGAAATTTGTCCGGAACTTCTGATCACGCCTTCAACGGTATGAGAAACGACTATTCCAGCAGTTTGTACCCAAATACCACAGCGATACTGCCTCCTGTGTGTTTCGACGTTTTCTCGTTTTTCTCTTAACGGATCAAAGTCCCGTATGGACTTCTTGGCCCCAAATCTTCCCTGACCCTCATATATCATATGAACCATGGTAAACATTTCGACAATTTTTCCAAATTGTCCGGAGGCCTTCATTTCGTGATGTATAATCCACGTTTCGGCAAAAAACACTCTCGGCGACCCGCTCGAATTGTCCACTTCTTCATCACCTTCAGTCATGAAACGAACTATTCCGAGCAGTTTTGTACCCAAATACCAAGCATACTTGCCTCCTGCGAGTGTAGTTCGACGTTTTCTCTTTCTTATAAGACTCAAATCCCCCGTATGGACTCGTTTGGCCCCAAACTTTCTTGGACCCATCATATATCATATGAACCATGGTAAACATTTCTCAATTTTTCGAAAATTTCCGGAGGCCTCCATTTTCGGTGATGTATAATCATTTTCCGCAAAAAACACATCTCGGAGCGACCCGACTCGAATTTGTTCCGAACTTCTTACGCCTTCACGTGTATGAGAAACGATATCCAGCAGTTTGTACCCAAAATACTAAGTACTGCCTCCTCAGATGTTTCGACGTTTTCTCGTTTTCTTTAACGGACTCAAAAGCCCCCGTATGGACTCGTTTGCCCCCAAATCTTCCTTGGAACCATTCATATAATCATTACCATGGTAAACATTTCGACAATTTTTCAGAAAATTGTCGGAGGCCTCATTCGTGATGTTAATCCACGTTTTCCGGCCAAAAAAAACGACTCTCGGCGACCCGACTCGAATTGTCCGGAATTCTTATCAAGCTCTTCGACGCATGAAAAACTATTCCAGCAGTTTTCCTGATACAAACCAAGCGTACTGCCCTGCGAGTGTTTCGACTTTCCTTTTTTCTTTAATGGACTCAAAATCCCCGTATGGACTCGTTTGGCCCCAAATCTCTGGAGCCTCATATATCATATGAAACCATGGTAAACATTTCGAAATTTTCTCGAAATTGTCCGGAGCCTCATTTCAGTGATGTAACATCCACGTTTTCCTCCAAAAAAACGACATCTCGGTCGACCCTTGGCTCGATTTGTCGAACTTCTATCACGCCTTCACGGTTCATGAAAAACGACTATTCCAGCAGTTTTGTACCCAAATACAAGCTACTGCCTCCGCGAGTGTTCGACTTTTCTCTTTTTCTTTAACGGACTCAAAGTCACCCCGTATGGACTCGTTTGGCCCCCAAATCTTCCTTGGACCCATCATATCATCATTGAAACCCATGGTAAACATTTCGACAATTTTTCCGAAAATGTTCCGGAGGCCTCATTTCGAGTGATTGTATAATCCACGTTTTCCGAGCCAAAAAAACATCTGCTCGGCGACCCACTCGAATTTGTCCGAAACTCTATCAGGGCCTTCACAGCATGAGAAACAACTATTCCAGCAGTTTTGACCCAAATACCAAGCGACTGCCTCCTTGCGAGTTTTCGACGTTTTCTCTTTTTCTTTATGACTCCAAAATTCCCCGTATGGACTCGTTTGGCCCCCAAATCTTCCTTGGGATCCCATCATATAATCCTATGAAACCATGGCTAAACATTTCGACAATGTATGACCCGAAGTATTGTCAGGAGGCCTCATTTCGTAGATGTACACATCCACGTTTATCCTGCCTGCAAAAAAACCCGTCGCCGTCGACCCGGCTCGCAAATTGTCCGGACTTCGTATTCACCGCCTTCACGGTCATGCGAAAACGACAATTCCAGCCATTTTGACCCAATACTAAGCGTACTGCCTCCGCGAGTTGTTCGACGTTTCTCGTTTTGTTTTAACGGACTACAAAAGTCCCCGGTTGGACTCGTTTGGCCACCAAATCTTCCTTGGACCCATCATATATCATTTAACCCATAGGTAAACATTTCGACATTTTTCCGAATTGTTCGGGGGCCCTCATTTCGGTGTTGTACTAATCCACGTTTTCTCGGCCAAAAAACGACCGTCTTCGGCGACCCAGGCTCGAAAGTTGTCCGGAACTTCTATCACGCCTTCACGGTCATGAGAAACAACTATTCTAGCAGTTTTGTACCCAATTTGTAATCCCCCATAATTTCAAAAATATTATATACTTCTCTATAAAATATTACTATTATATTCTTATAAAAAAAGATATATATTTATTTAATATTACCATTTTTTCATTTAAATTATATTGTAATAAAAAAGTATATTTTTAAATTTAAATTTATTATGATAGAAATTTATCTTTTCTTTTATTCCAAATTTTTTTATTAAAAAGAGATATATTTAAAATAAACCTCTAATCACTAAAATCAGAAAAAGGGGTTTTAAACCTATCAAACCACTTTACGTTTCAACCAAAAAAAAAAGAACGCAGAGAGAGAAGAGGAGAGCGTGACTGTGCTTGCGCAATCACCTGCTCATCGCTCAGTCTCCGCCCCAACCGAGCCACATTCGTCCTCTCCTCCCCTCGTTCCTTCTTGTTAATAGTAGTTTTAATTCTATGTTTTAAACCTTGCAATTTTTATAATCAATTGTTTATATATAATGTTGTGAGTATAACACTGCTAAAATTATTAAAGTTGTGAGATTTGTGTGATGTTGATTAACTTTAGGGAATTTTCAATTTACTGAACTCAAATTAGGGTTTTATCACGTTTGATTTAATCTGTCACGTTTTAAGATTTGATTTATTTAGTTATTTTCTGCTTTTTCAATAAATTACAAAACTTGGTCGAGTAATCATACTATAGGCAATTGTTAAAATTTTCAGAAATCTTTAAAAGCATGTTTACATTTAAAAAATTCGTGTTTGATCGACAGTTTTCAGGTTTCAGTATCGGTTTTTTGATTTTTCATTATTTTATCTGTTGTTAATAATTACGATTCTTTGTCGAGTGATCTATTATGCATATTATACACCTTGTGTAAAATTTCAGCAATTTTTGCTGAGCAGATTTAAGATTTAATAAATTCAATTTTCGAATGGACTGTTTTTCGATTAAATCTAGATTCGATTTTTGATTCACTTATCTTTCTGTTCATATTATATTTACGAAAACTTGGTGTAATATTTTGTATACAATTATACATCTGCTATAAAAAGTTTCAAAATTTCGTTTTATAGTTTTAATATGTTTTAATAAAATTTTACATCAGATGACATATTTTCGAGATTACAAATATGTATTTGTTAGTTAATTGATTATTTAAATATTTGGCACGACATACAAGTTTATTATGAATATTATTCAATATATTAAAAATATTCAAGTGATTTTAACATTTAAATTATGGTTTTTAAAGTTAAAGAAAAATGAATGAACTATTGTAAAGCGTTGAAGTAATACTTTAAACATTTCGAAATTGTTTTTTTAAAGTTTTATGGTTGATTCAAGGGAATATGTATTGCTGTTAATTTTCGTGTTAGGAATCAACTAATAATTGATTCTAATTGGTGAGGAGGAATCTCCATTGAATTATGTTGAAGTGAAAAACACATAGCTGGATTGTATTTTTTTAAAGTTACGTATTACTTGCGATCTTGATCTTAATCGTTAGAAGCATGAGTAGAAAGTCCAGATTGTGGTAGTCACAAATAATTATTTATTTTGCGTCTTAGTCTATATTGTGGAGATTGAGGAAATATTTTGTAAATGGATTAATTCATATGAGTGTGATATGGAGCGTTGACAATAGTCCAATGTCTTCTTATTGAAAATTATTTCGGTCTATTGATCGTTGGTAATTTGAATATATGAAGGATATTATTGGTTCAAAGTAACTCTGTCATATGAGGTGTTTATAATACAGGAATGATTTAAGTGGAGTCAAGTATCACTTGCTCAGAGGTAAAATTTTGCTACATGCGTTTGGAATTCGAGTGAGTTAAGTTTTGTTAACTTACTCATGAGGGATTTTATTACTCGTCATACATGGTGTTGAATGAAGGTAAAAGAAGGTGTTCAGTCATAATGATGGATTTATATTGGCTGTACCAACAGTTATAATAAAGTAACGGTCGTTTTCGTAAAAAGAATTTCAACTGTGAATTGGTTTTGATTTTGTGGAGTCATATAAACTTGTCAATATTAACAGCTCTAATATAACAAGAATGAGCCAATAACAACTCTTAGATGTGCAACGTACTAGGAAGTATGACAATTCAGGGAGTGAGTGTTGCGGACTTATTCCTTCTTCCGAAGCCACGTGACAGTGGATTCATTTGACAACGCGTCTCTCGTTCCACATTTTAGTATAACGGATTATTCCAAATGGGCGTTAGTTTGAGATTCTCATTCCTAACTATTGAACCGCGATAGTCGCGCCGCGTTCGCCCATCTGTTTACTGTTTTTGATGTCTTTCGACCTGAGGGCATGTCAGTGCAAACTATGTGTCTGATGACACTTGAATGTCTGGTTTGATGTTTCCTAAATTTGAACATGGTTTTGGACACCTGCGAATGCTATATCTTAACAATGTAATGAAACTGCTATCTGAGTATTTATATTTGAGTCGAGTAATATTTTGCGGAGGGATACAATCTAAAATACAGAACAGTTGAGATTTAGATGTGTTGTCTTGGAAGCAGCTATATGCAATACTGTAATTGAATGATTTTTGGTCTGAGTTTGGACAGTTGCTATAGTATATATATGTATGGTTTCATCTTTTCCAGACGCATCACATAGTGGAAACCACAAATGAGTTTTCTTTATCTACACGCGGAAAGTTGAGCGGTTTGTGTCGAAATCCAAATGACCCATCCCCCCCTTCCCTTCCCTGCCATGTATATCCAAATGAGGCAAGTCCTCCATGTTGTTCTCTCCCCTTCCATCTCTCTTCATTTTTCTCTCATTTTTTAGGTGTATTCATGAAGCAGTGATTGAAATGTGAAGTACCGACTGTCCCGAGTTTACTGCACATGTGTTTTCTCTTCTCTTATTATCTCTATGACACATAAAGCTCCACATACAGTATCATTTCTGATTTGGCGCATTAAAGATTGTTTGCAGACAATAAGAGACAAGGAAAACTTAACTAAGATTAGGAGGATAGGCCTACCACATCAGGAATGATACTATACACCTTTCCAGCCTTATAATGTGGAGACTCTTTGAGTTCATTTTGCTCACTATATTATGACTTTTTTAATTTTAGCCCGTGAACTCATTAGACCACAAGTTGCTATAAACACAGATGACCTAATTTTAAGTGTTATTTTTGTGTATTGCCTATAAAGTAAATACACGGATTCTTAACATCATTCTTTCTCTATGTCTCCAACCATGAGTTTGGGTCTGTACAGAAGCCCCTGCGGACCCGACCGTTTCATGTGTGGGTTCTACAAACAGTTTTGGGGGGAGATTGGTAGAGATCTACATAGAGGCTGTGCATCCGGACTTGGTGTTATGAAAAACATTAAGCGTACTATTCTTCACAAGAATAGTATGGTCTATATCCTTTAAATCCCCATCAAATCATTAGAACGGCTTGGCGCAATAAGGATGTTTCGCCCATAAGCCTCATCGACATACGGGAGTTACGAGAGGTTATTTAGAAAGCAGAAAACTACATTGTCTCAACACAGAGGTTGAGAGAATACTCAATCTAGCTTGCCAATTTTAATTCCACAGAATACAAAGTAGATTTCATGCCTTTAGGTGAGTAGGGATATGGCTACGGACACATAAGAGTGTGGTGACTGCTTGAGCAATATTCATTACACTTCCAAACACCAGCAAGGATTTTGCAGAGGTAGTTCAGCCATCAAATTGGATTGGAGACAAGGTCATACGTTTATAAACGGTGTAGAGTGGTGTAGGAAATTTAATTGCGGAGAGTAGTGGTTTAACTGTCGGTTTAACTTTGATTGGATGGAGATATCCATCCTTTTTGTTATAGCAGTGATCTTCCAGGCTTATGACTAAATCGTTCATAATCAATTGGAGTAAGGACGAGTATTTCAGACCATCACGTGATGGTATAGGCCAAGGGGATCCTTGTCCTCTAATACTCCACTTACCTATTTTTATCGATGTGAATACTTTGAACATTTTTTGTCTCACGTGCTATATTCCATCGATGCTTGCTCTAATAAGTGTATAATGTTGACGGCCACGAGTGGCTATTAATGGGATAACGATAGTGTGTAAGTTGGAAATTTTTGCGTATTCTTATTTATTCGTCGACGATATTATGCTTTTGGAATGTTCAACTGTTATTGCTGTTTAGTTACGGATTAGACATTATACTCCAATTATTTTTTGAGATTGGAATAAAAGTAGTTTTCAAGTTCAGGGGGGTCTCTACAGACGGGTGTGAAATACTTTGCAAAGGAGTTGGTCACTCGTGTGCTCACAATAAATTTGACCCCATAAATAAAATTCCCTCATATAAGTTGGTAGTCTGTCATGTTTATCAAATCTCGGAGTTTCGTAAGATAATTTTTGGTTTTAATTATACAGAGAGTATTCACATTACAGAGTTTGACCGGTCGACCACTCAGAGAGACATATAGATTTGGTGTGACTAATTCATTCGTTCGAAGACATGCGCTCACCTGGAGGATCTATCCTTGGGGATGTGTCATTCGGTACTCTCATCCAAAGTAGGCAGACGTGGTGACTACTTCTACTTATTCTTTGAACTTATCTTAATGTTCTTTGAGGATTTTTATTATTATTCCACTAATCCACGTGCGATAGGTTTTCTTCATACAGCTCCTATGAATATTTGGGAGGATGGATTGACTGAATTCATGCCGGTACACTTTTTTTATCGGGCTGCCAATGGCAATTGCTGAAGACTCAAAGAACTCAAAGCACGCCATCAACAATCTGATGTCTGTGGATAAACTATTCGACTCCAACCCAAAAGAGAAGGGGGCCTTGGGATTACAGAAGTTGCAGTGATAAACCAGAAGCTTAGCTGTACATGACGATTGTAGTAGGGCAATTGGCTGCGGTAGAGACAACATGACCATAATTTTGCAATCCAAGGTTACCTAAACTTTAGCAACGCCTGATTTGTAACACACATTGGATTGAGTAAATCTTTTCATATGGAGTGTATTCACAGGGTGTTCCAGCTGTTATGGCAAACCATGGGAAAGAGATGTATATTGGCACGATTGACTTTCAGGGATATCCTTAAAAGTGTTGGACTATATGAAACGGAGAGAAGCAACAAGGGTTTGGACATATAAGATGGTGGACAGGGTGTTTTGAGACAGTTGATACAAGGCCTTTGACACAAAGGAAAGAAGCCTGACAATTAATAGTGTGATCAGAATGGGAGAGATTGACAATTAATCTCATTTCTTTCAATCTTCTCGTGATTTTCTTCTGTTCCTTTTCCTTCGATCCCTACTTCATCAAATTGAAGATTATACTATTCGACTTTTCAAAGATAACATGTATATGTTTTCAATAAAAGAGATTTATCGACCATTGAACCGCCCTCGGGGGTATTGAGAACCTTACCGAGATTGAGTTATGGCAGTTAAGACTACCTACCCAAGTTAAGCCGATGATTCATTCTTATGGCTTCTTAATTCGGCTGGTGAAAAATATCCTACTCTCACAATGCTTGACTGTCAGACTCACTAAAGATTTCTTACTTTACTTTACCTCTCCTTCTTTCCCCATTTGGTCATGAGTGCCAATCAAGATGTATGTTTGTCCATCATCTCTTTAGTAATTTTACCAATTATCAATTTATGTAGGGTTTGGAATATCTTTAGTGTGACCCCTCTCTCTTTCCGAATTTACAACATGCGAGCTTTCAATAACATAACCTAACACACCTACCCAGTTACCACCGGGCAAGCCTATTCAATTAACCAAATATATAATATATATATACCTTCCTGAGAAATGCATATGATTCCCTATGTATACTCTATGGGGTTATTTGGCTACCTATCGCGACATAAATGCCAACGGATCTGATTCTTTAAACGAAAAAGGCAGAGTGTCTTACAATTTTGTGTGAACGAAAGAAAGACAGCTCGGTAGTGGACTTCTTGTTCTCGGTGAATTTTGCTCATAGTCTCAGATTAGTTTAATGATTTTGACTAATTAAGTGAATACTTGGGTAGAACAATTAGCATCATCTGCTTGAGAAGACCAGAATGGGGGTAGCCACGCCATATTAACATTTACTTAGCTTTGATGCCTCATTCGTGAGAAGCCATATGTACTATCGTTATTGTGAAGTTTTCAATAGGTTCGATAGAGCTTAAAGAACATTTTGAATGGTTCTTTTTTGGCCTTTTTATCGTGTTCTATAAGATGCGGATGGGGGGCTGCCGTTAAGGCTGATGATACAGCAAAATTGTCTGGTGAAGCACCATACATTATTAGAGTAAAGGCGCTATATAAAGATTTCGAACATCAACTCAAATAAACTTAGAGAAGGGATTGAAATGTCAACCCTGTGATGTAAATATTTCTGTATAAGGAATTTAAGTAGTTGATAGATTAATCAGCTTTGCTTAGGTCTGTATGTAATAAGGGATCTTGCATCCTCCTCATTATTGTTTCTTCCTATGCATATGGGACCGCTAACAAGAAAGTGTGGCAGGACGGCTATTTAATCTGAAGCAGAGTAAATTCACAGGGAAGTTGAATGGTAATTCCTCCGCTACAGATAGTTTGGCGAAAGATGTAGAACAAATTTGCTATGTAATTCTTCGTCTAAGTATAATTTTGTTGCTGTATAACTAAATGGTAACTGTGTTCCTACTAGAACCGATCTATTATTATACAATGACTGAAAGCGCATACTTAAGTTAATTTTTAAGTTTTCAGAAATATGTTTATCTTCAATTGAATATAATTCCCATTAACAAAAAGCTCAGCTAATCCTTTATTACACAAGTTGACCTAAAGCTCTTGAAATACTCAGCGTGATAGTAACCGTTTTTAAAGATTAGTATACTACACTAACATTCTCAGGTAGTCTACACATTCCCGCCATCACAATTGGGAGGTGTTGGGAAAGCATGTGTAGGACACCTAAAAGTTCTCCCCAAAAGAGTAATCGTGAATGAAACCCGGTATTACCCGACAGCGCTATCTCGCTGCATTTTTGTTTAAGTCGAGCTTAGAAAAGATCGCTTATTGAAACTTCACAAAAGTTGAGGAAATACGGGGTCATTCACTCGAACTATTGAGACAACAGGACAAATAAAAAGGAGGCAAAAAATATTTTCTTTTAGATGTCATTTATCATATTCTTTAGGTTTCTTTCTATTTTTTAGGGTATCTTAAAATAATTATACTGTATTCTCTGTTTCTACTTTTGCATCACACTCTTTTCACATTTTTCTAAGGGCTCGCCAGTATTTTTAGATTAATTTGTTCTGATTTTGAATCTTGATTTTTTATAGTTTTTATACGTAGAAATACAAGGAAAAAATACAAAATACACAAAAATTACCCAGAGAAATCCACGATTGAACCTTCTAGAACACCTCTAGAACCCTTCGGTGGAGAGCAAATGACGTTAAAGGATGTACTAAGGTGCAGTCTTTAAAAATTTTCTAAGGTGATCTAAAATTCCAGTATTTAAGAGGAAAAATAGACACCGGACACGGAAATCAAAACAATTACCGCGCAGAGAGAATAATCCTGCGCATACCTACGCAGGAGGTCCGCGATATATACAGTAGGTCTCTCGCTATATACGCGGGTTTCCCTCCTCGCGCCTATTAAATACGTGACCTTGCTAACACTCTTCGAAAGCACCAAACACAACGCACTCTATATGGTCACTAATACATCTTCAACCACATCTCTTCCAATTCTCTGCCGGCGTCAGATGTGTTCTTCATCAAATGCTTTGCTTAATACCCAACATACACACATCACTAAACAACTCTAATTCATACATTACGTTCTTGAGTTCTAAGCACTCGATTCTGTTTCGAGTTCAACAAGCCTGATAACCAAGGTTGGAGGGTATTTCCTACTGCAGATTAACGCGCTCACTACAGACACTACTATTTTCTTTCATTCCTCACCATAATTAAAATTTAAACACTATAAGCGTTATGTTTCAATCTCAAATTAAATACAAAAATAGTAGACAACACTCTACCTATTTAAGGTATTCATGTATATTTAAATGTATGGATGAATGTTAGTTACGTTTTTCTATTTTTCGTTTCCGATTTCTTTTTATTTCCATTCTTATTCAACTAAATTAAATATTCACTTGTCAATAAACTAAACATTACTCTATAGTACCATATATGTATAGCGATCCAATGGAGGCGGTAAAGATTGTTCACCTGCGCTCTGTTTTTTATTCAACGAAAAACTAACATTTGTATTTGTTTGACAGAGATCAATCATGGGTTAAGAATTCATTTGTACTACAAATGTATTTGAAATTTCATTGTATACTTCGCCCATTGTCATGGTTGTACATCTTTGTATAATATAATTTCTATAAACCGGAAAATTATGTGTAAATCACATTTAAAATCAGATAGATTATTGGTACAACGGTTGTTAATTTAGCACCATAATTGATTGAATTTAACGCAAAGTGGTCACAAATTTCTAGATATTAACGATGTATTTAGTTGCTTGATGGATAAGTATTGCCGGTAACATCTCTTGATTGCATCGAAATAGAAAACACGCTTTCGTAGAAATCTTTAGGCGAGTACTAGTACGCATTCTAAAGTGCTAAATTTTATATGTAAAAATTATCGTGCAGTTCAATAAACCGTTACAATGAGAAGTTGCACCTTATGAGACCGGAGTAGACCGCTTACATAGCGGGCAAAATCTGTGGGTTACAGACTGATTCGTACCACTGATTCTTTCACAAGAATTCACTTATCGAATCTTGTTAAAATTTACAAACAAAACAATGAGATCAGACGTGGGGCCATTAATTAATAACTGGAACCCACGTTCGGGCGTCACGTGTTTAATATAGTCCTCTAATAAGCAACACCGCCCCACCCGCGTGGCGACATTCCCCCGCTTACTCACCGACCAAACAACTTATCCCCACAACTCGCGATCAGCTGCGGGTTCCGTACGCTCAAGCCACTACTACAGCCATAGCACCTTTTCGATCCTGTAGTTACCAACCGCAATACGGCCGCCGCTATCACGCATTGGGTGAGGGGTGACGGCTGTCGGTCCTACACATGCCCAATTGCTTAGTAGATCATTGAACTGTTGAGAGAAGGGAGAGCCTTCGGTGAAGACATTTGCTATCTAAGCTGCTGGTTGGAAGATTAAGTCAACAAGCAACACATTCCCTCCTAAGACCTTGTCTCTTGTGAGATCTGACAATAGCTCCAATGGTCTTCGTTCTTTCATGAAAGACTGGGTTCTAGCATATTCAAATGCACTTGAATTTATCACACTGTTAAAGTTACAGGTTGCAAATTATCCGATAGACTGCCCAATTTCTACCTCTAATAACCAGTAGCCAAATACTCTCATGCAGTAACCTCAGAGGCTAACAATATGGAACAATAATCTGCCCTAGTTATTCTGCTTCCCAGAAAGAACTTTTAGAGGCCTATTTCTGCTTTCTTACTTTTTCAACTAATAGGAGATTGCGCCCCTAAAGCAACAGATGAAACCTGTGATTGCACGCTTCCTTGAGATCCTTGACCATCACCAAATCACTATCAGTAAAGCTTGTAAAATCAGTTTATCACTTGACTTTGAGCAAAATCATTTGAGAACTGGTATTGCCAAGAGTAATGCAGGAACATGTATCCAATGGCCTTGTTAGTGTGGAATTTTGGGAGCTTGAATAAATTGGCTCAAACTTTTATCCACGAAATTACTCTGACGAGGTGGGTCTAGTATTAGTGAAGGAAATAGAATTTCCCACTAGACTTCTATACCCATATCAGGATCTTGCAAATCATCTCCTAGAAATATGCTAGATACCTTACTAAGTTCAAAGTTGATCCTTTTAAATAGAGGAATGTGGCATACTGTCACTTTTTTGAATGTGAGGCACGCATTTCGGCGTGGTCTAAAGAGATAGGATCTTTAGTGAACAATTGTCTTGATTCTTTCTCTGTAAGAGTAATTCTCCATTCATCTGTATACCCACAACCTTTCATATAGCGCCTAAAAAATAATGTGCAAGAAGGAACCTATAAGATCTATTTTATGTTATCAATAGCCGGAACAACTTTGTGTTAACAAATATTTTTGAGGACTTTTTAGGTGGTAAATAACCATCATTGATCTTTGTCTCGATCATAAAACCAGTTGTCATATACTCCACATATTACCAGAAGTATAGCCCTATATTATAGATTTATTTGTAGAGCACATATTGTTTCTTGGATGAATGAGAGAAGTAAATCATGTTGTTTTTGATTAGTTGGAGAAAGCAGTTGCTCTTGATGATTTGAAAGCTCTCATTCACTAGTTTTGTAGCGACAAACTTCCATTCAATATTCATTTACTACATTCGGACTGTTTGGGGCGAGGCCCAATTATAACCATTTTGATCGTGTCAGTTCTGCCAAATTACCTTGTTTTCTTCAGATTAGGTCAAGACACTGAGGAGTTATTCTATGAATACCTCATTACGAAAAAAGAATCACCATGATATCATGGAATCATTTGGCCCCAAAATCTTCCCTGGAGCCATTATATTATCACATGAACCCATGGTAAAAATATCGGTGATTTTTCCGAAATTCGTCCGGAGGCCTCATTTCGGTGATGTATAATCCACGTTTTTCGGCCAGAGAGGGTCATCTCGACGACTCGGCTCGAATATGTCCGGAATTTCCGTCAAACCTTCACGGCCATGAGAGATGAATATTCCAACAGCTTTCGTACGCAAATACCAAGCATACTACATCCTACGAGTGTTTCGACGTTTTCTCGTTTTTTCTTTAACGGGCTCAAAAGTCCCTCATATGGACTCATTTGGCCGCCAAATCTTCCCTAGAGCCATCATATTATCATATGAAACCATGGTAAATATATCGGCGATTTTTCCGAAAATCGTTCGGAGGCCTCATTTTGGTGATGTATAATCCACGTTTTTCGGCCAGAGAGTGTCATCTCGGCGACCCGGCTCGAATTTGTCCGGAATTTCCGTCACACCTTTACGGCCATGAGATATGATTATTCCAACAGTTTCGTACCCAAATACTAAGAATACTGCCTCCTACGAGTGTTTCGACGTTTTCTCGTTTTTTCTTTAACGGGCTCAAAAGTCCCCCGTGTGGACTCATTTGGCCCCCAAGTATTCCCTGGAGCCATCATATTATCACATGAACCCATGGTAAAAATTTCGGCGATTTTTCCGAAAAATCGTCCGGAGGCCTCATTTCGGTGATGTATAATCCACGTTTTTTCGGCTAGAGAGTGACATCTCGATCTCGGCGACCCGACTCGAAATTGTGTGGAATTTCCGTCCCACCTTCACGGCCATGCAAAATGACTATTCCAACGGTTTCGTACCCAAATACTAAGCATACTACCTCCTACGAGTGTTTCGACGTTTTCTCGTTTTTTCTTTAACGGGCTCAAAAGTCCCCCGTATGGACCCATTTGGCCCCCAAATATTCCCTAGACCCATCATATTATCACATGAACCCACGGTAAAAATTTCGGCAGTTTTTTCGAAAATTGTCCGGAGGCCTCATTTTAGTGATGTATAATTAGAGCTGGGCAAGTGCGACACGACCCGCCAACGTGAATCGAAATCGACCCTTTATTAAAGGGTTTGGGTCAGCAGGCTTGACCCGTTTAACTTATTGACATGACACGACATGACTCGCATAATAAACGRGTTAGGTTAGGGTTGAGGCATTCAACCCGTTTAATATTAGGGAATGCTTAGGTTTTGTTTCAGTTCATTTGAATAAAATTTGGCCCAAATTGTAAAGGCCTAAAGAATATGTAAGTTACTAAGTTTTAATAGCCGCACTATTTAAGCTGAATTGTTAGGTTAAATTTCTCTCTCTTACATTTCTGATTTCTCACTCTTGTGTCTCGTCTCCAACAAGGGCATCATTCGCACACTCTCACTCTCATTTCTCACTCTCTGCCTCTCTCATAGTATCAATCACTCTGCCACTCTCACTCATTTTCACTCAATTGAAGGCTCGAACTCTCGATTTTCTCGATTTTCTTGAAGGTAATTTCTCATATTCAAAACTTCAAATTATAGATCTGATTGCTTGTTTTTTATTTGATTTTTTTGTTGTAATTTTGATGTTTTGTATGTAATTGTTCTTCATAGTTGTTAATCTTTTGTTAACTTACTTAAATAATTGCCGATTTAGATTCTGGAACTTAGTTTATAAAGTTCATACTGTTGCTCATGCTATATGTTTAATGTTCTATTGATATACTTATGCCTATTTAATGCTGCGCTCGATTCTATACTATTATGCTGATTTAATGTCTGCGAGATATCTGATGGTTAATTTCGCCATTCATATTATTACATATATCGATTTGTGAGTTGAAAGTATTGAATTGATACTATTCATATTGTTTTAGTTTATTTAATGTGTTGAAATATTTGAATCATGTTTGAATATTCCCAACAATTCTATCCATACAAGCAATTGCTCCTCGATTTCGATTTTTCTCTTTTTTTTTTTTCTCTAACAATCAAGAACTGCCCCGCGAATGGGACTCATTCTGGCCCAAATTTCTTCTGACCCCATTCATCTTGATTATCAACCCATGTGTAAAATAATTTTCGAAATTTTTTCGGAAAATTGTCCGAAGATCTTCATTCCGTGATTTGTATAATCCATGTCTTTCGGTCAAAAAAACATTATCTTTGGTGACCACCGACTCGATTCTTTACGATTTGTCACACCTTCTAATGATGAGATTACTTATAACAGTTCTCGACCCAATTACTAAGGTGCTCCTCCTGACGACCATTTCGCGTTTTTTTCGTTTTTTCCTAAGCGACTCAAAAAGCTTGTCCCTTAGACTCATTGGTCTCAAATCTTTCTTGACCATCATTATCGATAACACCATGGTAAAAATTTCGGCGATTTTTCCAAAAATTTACCGAAGACCCCATTCAGTGTATGTATAAAATCCCATGGTTTTCTGCCAGCAAAACCATATCTTCGGGACCGGGTCGAGTTTGTCCAGCAATTCTCTGCCACACCTTTCTAGTCACACTTTTTTACTCTTTAAACAAAAAATCGATCAAAAGATTCATTTTCGTTAGGTAATCCACAATTTTTGTGTCCATGTAATACGTCGTTTCAATCATATGATTTTTGCAATGACTACAGTGCACCTGTTAACATTGAAACAATAGCAATATTAAACAATTATAATTTACATAAAATTTAAGTTAATCTATATTAATCTTATTTTAGGATATTATCTGAAAATAGTAAACTATAAAAGTATGTGATTATCAATTATTTAAAATAAGAAAAATGTTTTATACAGAGTTATCAATTAATATAACAAATTAAAAGCGATTAAATAAAGACCTAATGAGAAATTTATTGTACTAAATATTTTCAAACACAATGAAAAAGAAAGTATATCCTAATTTGTGTTGGATTTAAAAATTGATCATTATAGAGGAAGTTTTTTGTTCCGTATACTAAATGTAAGGAGTTTTACGTAATATCGTTTCTTTATGTGGTTAAGTTTAAAAAAAAATTTAATTATTTAAAAAATGTGTATTTAAGAGGAATGAGAATGGCAAGGTTGTTTCGTGGGTATGAATTAGAAGTAGAAGGATTAGACAAATGGTATTTGCGATGGTGTTGGAAGATTGGCAAGTGACATTCTTAATATATAGACAAGTACGAGCCTTTCTACCCTTGCACTAATGAATAACAATATAGTACAACATAAAGGGAAGCTATACGCTAACTTGGCCGTATAGCATGAGATGCAAGTAGCAGGTATGCAATGAAATGAAACTAAAAGCTGCATTGTGTTAAAATTCTAGACCGCTCCTTGTTGTTGTCTCGTCTGTGCTCATACCCTATTTAGTATAGCATCACTTCACAATATATACATTATGCCGCTCACTGTATGGGGGCATGGCCGCATAAGGCATCAAATTTTCTTGCACTAGCTTGCATCATGATGTATAGAAAGTGAGAACTAAGTGCACCCCTTTGAAATCACTGGGACGAACTTAGATGAATGTACTAATTGTCTTATCGTATCCTACATATGGAGAGCATTAAAAGAAACCCAAATTAGTTAAGAGTATGCGCGACTTTTTAATAAGGATATTATGCCGCTCATGTTAGCAAGTTTACCTTGATCTAGCTAGGCTGCTTCTGCTTCATTGTGCAAACTGCTTGCATTTACAAAATGAGAACTATCAATATCGCTCTCAGGTTCATCATCATCATCATCATCATCATCATCATCATCATCATCATTCTCCTCATTACTAAATGTAGTTAGGTATGCGTCGTCTTCTTCATCCTAAAAATATAACACCATCAACAAAGAGAACGGATAAACTCCCAATAGAGTCTAAAGAATGCAACAAACAAACCTCTATATCCTCATCATCTTCTGTTGAATAAGCAGCATCCAWTTTGTCATAAAATTCTGTAGCTTTGTGGTCTTTCTCCTCTATTATTGAATCCATATATTCCTAAAAAAAATTAGTAAAGGTAAGTGCCATTAGAGGCAGAAAGRATGAAAAAAGCAGAACACTTCTTAATGCACAAGAATTATTCCTAACTGTACGAAMGGCCTTACAATTTCGGTTCTTAATTTCTCCACATTCTGCTGCAACTGCGCCATATGCTTCAGAAGAGCCTGGAAACAACAGAGACCATAAAGAGGCTATACATTGAGATAATAATGCTAAA
>SNQN01000577.1:95019-136440 GCA_008642245.1 Bassia scoparia
GGGACGGAAGCTGTATTATTTCGTCTATTGCACCTTGTTGAGTGAAGAAAGTAATTTACCTGATTTATCACTTCTTATCAATCCACTCTTGTTTAAATTCTTGTTGTGACATTAAGATTACATTATTTTGTAGGTACTGGGAGAGAGAAGCCTGACTACTTAGCCACAGTTGATGTGGATCCAAATTCTCCTACATATTCGAAAGTTATCCACCGGTTGCCTGTTCCTAATCTGGGTGATGAATTGCATCACTCAGGTTGGAATTCCTGCAGTTCTTGCCATGGAGACCCGTCTGCCAACAGGCGGTTTCTCGTGCTTCCCTCCTTAATGTAGGCTTTCTTTTTTTACTAATATACACTTCAGTTTGGTGCTATTGACAGTTTGAAAATGCCTTTTGGCGTTACAGTTATCAGTTGAAATTCCATATCTTGCAATTCAACCTGTCCTAATTAGAAAAGCTACATTTATGTTTTGTATAAAGCCTTTGAAATTACAATGTCGATCAGTTYATAGAGATTTGATGTTATATGCTATGGTTGATATCACTATATTGATTTTTTAAATTTTTTTTTAATGTGATCACGTAGTTGGATTACAAAATTCAAAAGTCTCAAAATATTTGGTTCTAAGAAGAAAAATCGTTTAGAATTGACTTATCATAATAATGCACTTATTTAATTATGTTAATGCTCCGAGTTTTTACAAGTTTGACTCTCGTTCCCAAGTATACAATTGATCTTTGTCATCAAGTGAATGTTGTTTATGATAGTAAGTATATTCATTAAGTATTGACCTTTTGAGCTCTTCTTTCTACTTGCAGATCAGGAAGAATTTACATTGTAGATACCAAAACTAATTCAAAGGCCCCCTCACTGCACAAAGTTGTTGATCCCGAAGAAATCATGACGAAGACTGGATTAGCTTATCCACACACAGCTCACTGCCTTGCCTCTGGTGACATCCTAATTTCATGCCTTGGAGGCAGTGGTGGAAAAGCTGAGGGAAATGGGTTTCTTTTGCTTGACTCGGAATTTAATGTGAAAGGAAGGTAACATAAAATAAAATTGCTGTTCTTAACTTCAGTCACCATGTAAATATGTAAKGTGCCTACATATCATTCTGAATTTCKGATACATATAGAGTGATGATAACTTTTAATGGATTATTACATCACCCAATTTACTTGACTCTAATACTGATCTAATACAAGATTGTAGATACCAGACCACATAGTCACATACTAGCTAGGCTCCAMATTTTAACATAAAACTTATTGTTGATGGATTCTTGTTCTGATAGGTGGGAAAAGCCAGGACATAGTCCWTCCTTTGGCTACGATTTCTGGTACCAACCCCGACATAAGACRATGATAAGCTCATCATGGGGAGCCCCCTTGGCTTTTTCCAAAGGTTTCAACCCTCAGCATGTGGCAGAGGGTCTATATGGAAGGCATTTGTATGTATACAGCTGGCCTGATGGTGAATTGAAAGAGACATTGGATCTTGGCAATGATGGAYTAATACCTTTGGAGGTGCATTGAAAGTAACATGAAACTCTTATTGGGTAATTGAATAATATGCAACTTAGCTCATCTCTGTTTTGTAATTATGCAGATAAGGTTCCTTCATGATCCTTCTAAGGATACTGGCTATGTTGGCTGTGCACTATCAAGTAACATGGTCCGATTCTTTAAAAAGTCAGATGGRTCTTGGGGTCATGAGGTAAGCATACATGATTTCAGAATCAATATTCAGTAAAGAATAAATCAAGCAGTTAATCCGTTATTTTAGATGGGGGGAAATGGGAAGAATGGAAGAAACTATTTATTTGGTTGTCTTATCTTTGGCATGTTAGAAAGGACGCCCCATGATTCTTTTGGTTTGCTTTTTTTTTTCTTGGGTCTTAAAACAATCAAAAATAGTGGGGTGTAAAATGATATTTGTATGGTTGGTTTGACTACTTTACTGCACGTGTAAACTATTTGTAAAAAAGTGAATACTTTACTCTTAAATTTGTTTCTCAGCTAGATAATTGTTTATCATAGTGATTACTGGAAACTCTGTTGATGCTTTGGCAGGTTGCAGCATCTGTAAACCACTGAAGGTGCAAAACTGGTTTTGCCTGAATGCCTGGGCTGATACTGACTCTTAATTTCCTTGATGATCGTTTATTTACTTCTCGAACTGGCTCATGGAGATATTCGACAGTATAACATTGAGGACCCAAGAACCCTGTCTTGAGCTGGCCAAGTGTGGGTTGGAGGTGTATTCGAAAGGGAAGTCCTGTTTTAGCAGTGGCTGAGATGGTTCAACTATCAGGTTGACATCCCTGAGGTTCAGGTAAAGCCATCTTTATCTTGTGCGACATATATGGTCTTTGCTTGAATCAGGTTGACAATGTGTAATGTTTGAATTAGGTCATTAAGTTTTAGGTCCATAGTCAAGGTCAGTTAGGACATACTATACTTGAATTTGGCAAAATCTGCCATACCCATTCAATTCATGAACCTGAAGTTCTTGTAAATCACGCATTAGCTATGCCTAACAGATACTGGCCTCGAATAGGTTTTGAAAATTTAAAGCATTACTAGTGACATAGTCTTTAATCTTGGGTTTCCCTGAGGAGTACATAGAATACTGATGGCAAGATCGATTTGCAGGGAATAAACCTGAGAGGTGGACCTCAGATGATACAGTTAAGTTTAGATGGGAAGCGGCTTTACGTGACTAACTCCCTCTTCAGCGCGTGGGACAATCAATTCTAATCCTGAACTAAAAGGAGCAAGGATCTCATATGTTGCAGATCGATGTCGACACTGAAAAAGGTGGCCTGGCTATTACCCAAACTTCTTTGTAGATTTTGGCTTGGAACTGAAGGTCCTTCCCTTGCCATGAAATGAGATACCGGCGGTGACTGCACTTCTGACATATGGTTTGAGTGTGGAGTTTAGTTAGAAATAGAGGTCATCAGACATGTGTGTTATGTTGAATAAATATAGTATTCGCTTCTAAAAGCTGAATATTACGTGCTGATGTCTTGTATGCTGTAGATTTGAGATGAGACTGGCTCTCGCGTGTAAAACTCTTGAAATGCTGGTTATAAACTTGTAATAGTTTCCCTTGATTTCACTTGTATTCTATTGTGGTTATTATTTGTGATTTTCAAGCAGAAGATCGAGGCAACTATATGAGACATGTCTGCTTCAGGGAAATCTAGAGTCATAGAAAACTTCATATGACTGTGTGATCGAGGCAAGAATGAAATTGGCAGCAAGGGTTCAGCTCATTGTTCAGTTGCAGGGTAAGAAGTTGATATGGCCATTTTAGTGAAGAATATAATTGCATGTATGTGTTGTAAGTTGTAACATGCCATGTTACATATAGTCTGTCTTTTGTCTGCATAAATTCGTACACGATCAATTTTTTCTTCCTTGCTCAAACAACGTTCGATAAGCTTCGCATGATTGGTGCGTTGTAACGTAGTATAGTTTGTAGTAGTTTATCTTGTTCATGACCTCCAATCAACCCTGCCTTGATGTTCTCGAAAGCCGTTTATCTCTTCTTCTTCGCCATCCTCACAAAAGACTGATACATATTCGGATTGTTTGTATGGAGAAGTGAAAAATATAGGGACACTATTTTACAACAGTTTGATCGATTTTTCACCTCAAACGAAGCTGTAATAAAATACAAGATGAGTCTCTTAGGTCGTACTAATTCGGTTTTATGCAATTTGACATTTTATCTTTTTTYAGAATTGCCAAATATTTATTCATTAACTTATAATAATAAGGCTTGTGTATGATAAAATGCTTATTGTATTATCTTAAGCTACTCTTTTTATAGATTGCAAATGAAATACCTTTCAATTTTGTTTCATAATTTTGTATAAATTTATATGTAAAAATGAAAGAAATTTAACACCTAATTTTGGAGGAAGAATCTAAGAGGTGGAATAAATTGATTTCTTCTAATGTGTACTACAAAGGAACTGTTCTTTTCTTCTAATGTTATATAAGTCACGGGGAGCAATGGTGTCCCCTAGACAATGATTGATTTGCCCTTTTAGTAAATTTGAATTAACCTATTTAAAACTTCATTAATTAATTCACTTTTCACTTTAAAATTTTCAAATTAAGAAAGATTTAAAATTTACCAAATAACTACTACTTAAATGTTAAAACATTCATGGTAAAAAAAATTATGATTGAAAAATGACACAATATTTAAAACAATTACGAATCAAAGAGGGTCATATTTAAATATAGATTAACAAAAAAATCCTTTAGTTTAAGCACGTATAGTGTGCATAAAAAAACTACTAGATATATAAAACAACCTTTAATGTTGCTCTTCTTGTGTTGTAATAAAAACTCATTTAGTCACTTTTAATCAGTTCTCCTTTCATTTTAAAAAAAGAGTTGGGAACAAATAAGTAAAAAGGTTAAAGTAAATTTTGAAACATTTTGTACGAAGTACATTTTCTAACATTTAAAAACTTTGWATTACTTTTATAACATTTCATACCCACATTTTTTTCCCAAAACTTCATTATGGGACGTGTGAAAGTAGCATTTTACAACACCATTATTAATGTTCCTTTATATAACTCAGATTTAACTCCAACTCATTATACTTTTTCAATGCGGTACAAAGTTGTTTTATATTGTATTGTTACTAGCATATTGTTTATAATAGCTACTCTATAATTGATAACTATTAATACTATCATAATTAGCCTACAATGAGGTCAATAGCTTATTTTGGGCTTTAATATAATAAGAACACTTTAAAGATTCAACCATTATTTGTTTTGATCATGGGATATAATATGTACGAATTCTATCACATATTCATATGTATGTTACCAGATTTGATAAATAAACTTGTATTCCGATTTTTGATTTATCATGATCACCATCATACAAAAAGTAAATCGCATCACAAATAATTCTACATGTGCGATCTCACACTATCACATATATATACACTAGTATTTTTTACACGCGATGCGTGYATGTCAAACAAATAAATATTTATAGATTTTCGTATGTTTTTTCTTATAATTCAATGGTTTTTAGTTGTTCGTTCATCGTTAGTCAAATATGAAATATGTTAAAATAATTAAAGAAATATAATTTAAGGAAAAAAATTGTGCTTTAATAATATAGATTGACGAATTATAATGTGAGACATATAACCTTAGTGCACAAATTTAATAGTATACTGGTTGTACGTAAACTACACTGATTTTTCATGTGAATATACCAATTATCGTATAACGATATATCTAATTAGTGTAATTTTTAATATGAAATTCTAAGTTTTACGTTTTTCTTCTCATTCTGTCAATCTTATCAATTATTTGTCAATGAATTCTTTTGGTGTAACTTAATTATGCAAGTTTCATTATTACACATTTATTATGTTAAGAAAAGAAAATAACTTTAACATTGCTTAATTAGTATTCAGTTGAAATTCAAAGCAAGTCATTTTTAACTGTTCACCATTTATGACAAATTGAAATTAAAATGAAAAAGAGATGAGAAAGAATTAAATCATTAATAAAATTAATAATAAAGATATGATAGTCATTTCATAGGGGGTCATAAGGGTATGGTAGACATTTGTAGGGGACACCATCTTCCCCCTTCACTTATATAATAGAGATATTTAAAATACCAACAGTGAGATTCAACATTATATATAATATCCCACATTATGAAATTAATCCTTATAAACTTTATATTAATATGAAAAATCAATGTTGTACACCACTACATAGCACAATTGTAGATTACGGACACTAGTGGCGACGGAGCTGATGTGACAGAAGTGTTGAGGTATAGGAAAGAGATGTAATGTTGCCCTTCGATTAAAAAAAATAGAAAATAAATTAGAATTATCTATCTACATATAAAATTCTAAAAAAATTTGTAATAAAACAAATGAAATTATATAAAAATATTAACTCCAATTTGATTTATATCATAACTTTTTAAATTAATAGAAAACAACATAAAAAAAAAATTACTTTGTGAGGTCGCTTAAACTCTAAAACCATTATATTTACATTCATATTTTTATGTATTTTACAACTAAATACAATAATTTTAGTTTTTCATTAAATTCCACTGCAAACTTTACGACAAAAGGTAGGAAAAAAAACTTTACAATTATTTATTATTGGAGCTGTGCAAGTTTACAAACTCATTACAAGACTTTGTCTATGATATTAAATGTTAAACTTTGTTTGATATTAGATCGAGATAAAAGTTTTAAGAAGCTGATCATTCGTCGATAACATGCAGCTTAGTCAAGGGATGGTGAGTTTATTCTGAACCACGATACTATGTAAGTTGGAAAATCATGTTCAAGGTTCATAGGCATTAATTGTGGACAGAGAATAGAAAGCATGAAAGGAGTAGACCAATCCAATTTCGATGGAAAGTTAATACGTAGAATTAAACAATGCAAAAGATACTGAAACAAATGCATGAAGGCGGAGCAAAGAAAATTAGACAATAAATTGGATGCTAAAAACGAAGTCTCTCCTAAAAAAATCTAGAATAGCCACGACACTTCCAATCAAAAAAAGTCTCTCGATCTTGCAGCGCCGGCGGCCTTCCTTCTTAATTGGTCCGACGAAACCTTTGCTGGCGACTTGGTTAGTTTTGGTCCTCCACGATTCGAGTCTTAGTTTGCGTCTCAGATCGAGTGCCTTCAGGGTTGTGAATTGGAGATGTTCTTGTCCTCATTCGAAACTTTGAAGCCTCATCATCGATTGGAAGTGCGCACTGGAATAGCGTCTTTGTATTTTAACATTTGGCTTGTTTGTCACCATTTTCGTGGGTTCCTTTTTGTGTTGTTGCCATTGTCGTGGCTCTTAGAGTAGCATTTGGCTCACCTCTTTCAGGTCCCCTTCTTACTCTCCTTTGCTATATTTTCACTAGAGTACATGTTAATTTTCGGGTATTTTTTTGTGTGTTAATTCTTTGCTGGTTGGGTTTTGGTTTTGTCATTTTCTATTGTGTTAAGTCTTTGTGGGAGAATTATGGTTTCTTTAGAAATTTACACTAATTTGAAGGTGAAATTTCAACAATCCCTTACTGAAGAGAGACTTTTGGAAGATGATGAGCTTTTCCTGGAGAATATAAAAGAACCATGATGTCGATGAGGTTTTGGGGTATTAAGACTTTAAAGAAGAGTGAAATGGCTTTTTAAGCAAAAGAAAATAAGTGAGCGTTGGAGATTATGATATGTTGGGATCATCTTAACACATTAGATGTTATTTTCAGGATGAGATTTGTTTGAAGGAAACCTTTGATCTTGCTAATGTTTACTTCTAAATTCTGCTGTATGTTTTGGAAGAAAGGCGAGTTTGATCAAGTGGGAAGGGTATGTACACTAATCTTGAGTTTGATTCTGAGAAATGTGAAAGCTCTGTTTAGGAGGCGGTGCGGCATTAGAGTTAGGAAGAAAGGATGTGGCATATGGACTTATGTTTGGCATCTCAAATAGCACCGGACAATATTGAAGTGTCAAGGAATTGCTATCCGAATCTCAAGTAAAGAAGCATAAGAAGGAAGACACGCCACACACCAGTAGGACTTGGCTTAGGACTATCTTCACCTGCAAAGAAGGCAAGAAAGGAGCCGTTGCGAGATGGTGGAAGTATGGTAATTGTGGATCAACAAAAAAGTTATACAGTGGGGAAGAACAAAGATGTGAGAGAGCCATTGAGGGTAAATACAACCAGTAGTTACTTTCAAATGGAGGATCAAGGACGAAGTGATGTCCTAGGAAAGTAGGGTATTGAAGATGAAGTAAACAACAAAACAAGGATACGAGATGGATCTCATTTACACGTCAATAATGGTGCTCAAGAAACAATCAGTTATAGATTTTCCCACCATTTGAGACCGGGTTCCTTTCTTTCTCTTTCAAGGAAAAATTACGATTTCTTGAAACAAGGTAARGTGATCAAATGTTTCAACTCTAAATTGCAGTCTTTGATGTCAATTCGAGTGGTTGCAGKGTTCAAATGTTCCTGTAGAAGAGAAGAACACAAACAAAAGCGAGGTGCAAGTCCCAATCTTGATAGATGTTGGTGAACATGTGGTTAATTCAAGTCAACAGAAAATCTCAGTTGAGAATGACATGGTTCGTAAGAATGATAAAGATGCTATTGATAAGTTGTCTACTACTTTATGGACGAGAAATGATTCTAAGTGCAAGTGGAAGAGACGAGGGAGTCTTTCAATTTGTGTTCAAAGTAGGAAATTAACCAAGTATCGACATACAAAGGAGGTTAATAGACCGAAGAAGAAAAAATCCATGAGGAGGGATATCAGTAATACCAGACAACAAYAATGCCAACCTATACGACGGGATATCAAGATTGCCAATTTGTGGCAATGCCWATATGAGGGAGTGAATGCTAGGCCACAAGGGCCTTTTCGTTTTTCAGCAGCGAAGCGTAGATCCCAAGGTAGTGTCAAGCACCAATTCTACAGGTCAACCATAAAAAAGAAGCTGCTTAGAAGGAAAACGCTGATTGGACAAAAGAGGAAACTGAAGCTCGTTGGGGGTTTGTATCCACCGCGAAAGAAAGTTTTTCATGGTTGTTGTCAGGATGGCTGTTATGGTGTAGGTAGTGGTATGAGTAAAGTGCCTAGTACTAAGGAGTTCGCTCCTACTAGCGATGTTTAGACTTTTTGTTTGCTTTTGTTGACTATTTTGCCTTGTTGCCAAAAAAAAAAAAAAAAAAAAATTGGATGCTAAAGCCATAAAATTGAAGGATGCGTGGGAAGAATCTCTTATGAATCCTGCAATAGCTAATAAAAATGGAAAATCAATAATAGATGATAGTGAATTGTTACATCATAGAGATAGAGATAGAAAAACAGAAAAAGGCTATCGAAGAAAAAGAAGTAAAAGAGATACTGGGAGATTTAAGAGAAAGGAAAAAGAATTTGTTAGAACCACCGAGATATATCGTTGATGTTTCCACAAGTTCTTCTTTAGAAGAAATTGCTAAAAAAGAAAGGTAATAGAATATATGACAAAAATCATAAGTGAACCAGTTTATAGATAATGAAAGAGTGGAAGATCCTAGCGAAAGACTTACCTGAATCCATATATGTTCGGGCATGTGAAACACGGGTGGACCTACTTCGGGCGATTATAGTGGGTGCCGAAGGGACCCCTTATCGCAACGGACTATTCTTGCTTCTTTGATGATATTGCTTTTCCTTCGGGGTATCCGTCGGAGCCACCTTTGGTCCGGTACGCAGCTTTCGGGTATCCGATCGCCAGAAGTTTATGGATCGGGATGACGTATGTGATTAGTATGTTGACCACTAATCCACTAAGTTCTTCAACAAATGAGAAGATGAATCCTCAACTTCCACTATTTCCATGGTACAATATACTTACCGCATCATACATACTTACTTACTCTTAGAATAGTTAACAAATTATTAATTTACGCTGTTTCACAAGTAACAACCAGGACTTAATTTTTAGATCGAACGTAGCTTATTCCCCATGGTTGTTTGTTAGCCGATACTTGACACATATAACACCCCGAACAATAAGAATGCAACATTGGATTATGTGAAAGGTAAAATATTATTATTGTTGCATTTTTATTTTTATTTTTTTACATTTTGCAACATTAACACAAGTTGGAAAACACAGATTAACTCAGAACTATTAAAAACTCAAACGATTCAAAGGGCAATTGTGGTAGATTACTCAAACCCGATATTTGAGATCAGAACACTCTTGGCAACATTGACGATGCAACTTACAATATGATACTACGATTAATCATTTGAGAAATCATTTACATCAAGAGGAATATAATTAGTGATAGTTTCTTTTTTCATATTAGATGTTGCGCGCTCATCTACCACAATTTGAACCAAAGATCAATTGTGGTAAATATATTTTAGCATCATTGTCACCAAAATTTATTTTGATTTCATTTATCAAAGGTATTTCGATGTTAAACCATTTTCATAGATTTTTATTTTCTGATTTTATTAGAATTTGTAGTGATTAAATAATTTCGCATCCATATGTTGTGATTGACACATGAATGATGCTTAAAGCTAATTAATCCTCTTTTTTAAACTATTTAGTCGAGTTCTATTATTACTCGAGATGTATTTCAATGTATTACTCCGATAGGAAATATCGAAATAGGTAAGGAAAATGTTATTAAATGTTCCTAGTCATATTTGTTTCACCTCGATAATTGGAGATCAACACCACTTCGCCACATTGACAATGCAACTTATACAATGATACTCATGATAATCATTTAGAAATATTTCTCATCAATAGGAATATTATTATGTAGTTTTTCTTCCATATTAGATGTTGTGCGCATATCGTCAACTTGATTGTGCAATAGGTTTAGATGTTATTGTTGAACTTCTTAGAGAGAAGTGAGGATTTAATAAAAATGGTTAGAAGATATGCTTCGGAAGTAAGATTTTATGAAACTGCTGAAAAGAACTTTATTTCATCATTTGGAGATTACGACGAAATTAAACTAAATTTGATTTGACCGTCTCATATTCTACATTAATACATGAAACTAAACACACACAGAACCCAAGATATAAAAAGCTCCTCACTTGCTTCATACAAAGAAAATCAATCAAGAAACTAAAGCAATTGAACAACTCGATTCATGATATAAAAAAGGCTAACTCAATACTCCTCATTATCCATAATTATGAAAATCCTATGAATCTCCAAAGCAAACAACAACACTACTTAAAATTCTAAATAATTTTGTACTTAAGTTAAAAGTCATCAACTACGTAAAGGCAACAACAACATATTTTCATAAACAAAGAAGCACACAACAAGGAAGTTGCTTAAATCAGGATAGCACTTATCCTCCTGGTTTTTTGTGCGCAAATTTAGGAAAAGAAAATTAGGACAAAATAACCTTATGTTCAATGATGCTCTTGATGAAGAAGGACCAAATTCTACTCGATTAGCTATTTTCACTGATTCTCCTTACTGATAAAATTAAAATGCCAATAGAGATATTCAAACTCCAATTAACGAGGGATGCTTAACAATCCATTGGATTGATAAAAATTGTCAATTCAATGACATTTTGGTAAATTAATGGAATATTTTATTTACAATATTGCCATTAAAAGTCATGTTGCATCAATTTTAAAGAACCAAAAATACGATAATAATGGAAATCCTACCAATTAACCTCACTCTGGATTTGATAAAATTCGAGATCTGGCAAATTCCTTGATTTGGTGCAAGTTAACGAAGGTAAGCAGGGATTTGGTGAAAGATGCAGACAAGCTAGCCAAACTTTGCAGAGTACATCATTTAATTATTGGAGTTAATTAGTTTAGTTTGTTGTTTTTTCCTTTGTTTTTACTTCTTTGTATTTTTTCTGATGTCAAAAAAAAAAAAAGCTAAGTAAAGGCTTCATTTACAAATTTATGTACAATTTAGCTATGTTTGACCTAATTTGAAATATCTCGCATTTCCTTTTACAAAGTCTATATCCTTGACTAAGTTGACTTCTTGTTTACTTCTTCCGTTTTTTAAAGCTTACATCACTTTTTATTTTAGAATGTGACGAATATTATGAAACAAACGAAGTATTTATGATTTACGTACAAAATTCTAAATACATACGAAGTATATATTTGTACAAATTTATTCAACAGATGATGAGCTTAGTTGACCTACTAGAACTCTTGATTTCTTGTCATCCTTAAATTGACAGCAATAGTAGAGAACACCGCTCCTAGCGTTATCAACCGTCCAACTTGTCTGAGGAATATATTCAGTGCGACTACGAAAGCGGCCGCTGCCCACCATATTCGATATCCTTTCCCCATTGATAAGATGAAATGAGGCCGGCCTATTTAACCCGATTTCGATAACAAGAGTTCTTCATCACACTTGTCATTGCAAAATACAATCAATCCACAATAATCCTACAATATAATAATGGCCTACAACCAGAACCGCAGGTCATACGGTGACCAAGAAGAGTATGACAGCAGCGCCGCCCAGGTGCAGTACAACGAGTATGATGAGTTCGTGCAGCAGTCCGACAATGGCAGGCGCACTGAGGTCGAGCAGGACACGTTTTCCGACCAGAAAAACTACATCAGCTTCAACGCTATGAGGGGCGACGAGGCGCGTCCGTCCCGGGGTCTGCAGCCTGCAAACACCTGGCGCCGTGGCCACTCCAAGTGCAACAGGTGCAGGGGCTGATAAACATCAGTAAACCGGAATACAAGAATTACAGGAACTATTTTCTTTGAATTCATGGTTGTTTAATTTCTACCTACTAAGCTTTAATTGCTTAGTTCAAAATGCATACTTATATTATGAATAAACTAACTATGCATGATGTGAGGATTCTGAATGTACTACCATAGTTGAATTATCTAATGTATTAATGGGCTAATCAAAGATCCACTTATTATGTGTTTAAATTGACTAGACCCTTAGTACCTCAATTTCTGCCTATAGATATCAATTAACTTTAAACTCATGTTACTTTGGACATCCTCATTTACCTCGGAAAATTGAGTGTGGTATCGGTGTCGTTGTCAATGGACCACACTACTTCCTCCATTTTCAACAACACAAATCACTCTCAAAAAATTCATATTTTTACCAACAAATTAAAATCACATAAAATAGAGATATTTAAACAATACTACCTATGATCATCTAATAGTAACTAGGGAGGACGGATCTAGCGTCGCGAGCTTTAGCTTTCTATAATTTTTTTTAATCACTTTGGCTTAATATTATCACTTACCTTTATTTTATTAGGAAATTTTTAAATAAGATCGCTTTCATTACGCTACATTAACATGCTAATCAATTGACGTTAACACAAGGTCATACACACATATTACTAACCATCCTAATTCTTTAAATAAATAAAATGAGTCTTATCTATTACTCCTTCTCTCTCAAAAACGCGAACACACGTGTATAGTTGCGAACACACCACTAACCAATATGCCATAAATCAAATTCTATCTAACTTTTCCATTTTGATTTGACACCACATACAATCACACAAAAATCACCACTGAGAGATACAAATACAATTAAGTCATTGAATGCATCGAATCATTCAATATCACATAACTCAGTGATGATCTTAACGGTCAACATTTCTATATATACTTTTGAAAAAATACAAAAACCCAACACGTTTGTTCACACTAGTACAAATTTGGTTAACTCGTTGAAAAAGTTCTCAATTGAAACATCATTTGTCAAAACCCACCCAAAATGCCATCAACAACGCAATAGTATATTTTAGAGTTTTTAAAATCAGGCGACCAGATAATATATTTGAGGGACTCACAAATTACCACCATAATTATGGGACACCTTATATATTTGAATAAATAAAAATACTATAGTCATTCAGATATTTATATTGAATACTATAAAAATACAACTAGTTTTCGCCAAAAAATTTTACAAAATCCAACACTACTAGTGTACACCAAAATTTCTGTCAAACCTTAACACGAATTCGTTATTATATGTGAGGCACCCCCCACCACCCTCACTCACATGACACTCACGTGATCTCATATCTTCTTCTCACCATCAACCTCCACCTCTGTTGCAAATACACAATATGCCACATCAACATTACACCACACTCTCTTATTGTCGAATGGCATATCTTTTTTTCACACAACCGCCAGTCCACACACAACCAAAGAAACCAGCGACTCAACCTACTCATAACGAAATATACTACCCACCACCCGAATCAAATCTCAACCCAGACAACCAACTCCACCACCCACGAATTAAACCACAAACACCAGCCCTCCGATTGAAACTACCACACACAAATGAGAATTCAATAAGAGGAAATCAAATAGGGGAAATTTCGGATCTAAAAACTAGGGACTTTCGAGAATTCAATTGGGGATTTGAACGGGGTATACGCGTCATATATGGCGATCTGATGATCGTGCGCTGGTAGTCTGGTGACTATTAAATTCGATGGTTAGCGATTTGAGTCCTGTTGGGTGGTTGGTGATTTGAGTCGGTGGTGCTCGCACATAATGACGATTTGACGCTACAGTTATGTTGAACAGATTCATGAGTTAACATGGAGCGCACGCTTAAGTTTAGTCTAGCTGGGTAATACGACATCGTGAGGGATTAGGTGCGTTGACGATCGCCAGGAGGCAGGGACGTGCGATGGGCGACAATTGCGCCAGCATGAAGTTAAATACCCAGAACAATAGAGAGTGGTAATCGGCATGAACAGGTGGAGAAGAGGTGGTGAAGTGGGCACTGCATGGGCAAGGATACTCGGAGGTATGTTAATGGACGCGTCGAGGAACGCTCCGCTGCAGGTGGGCGTCTCGGTGCGCGCTGGGATCGTGCACAGAGGTGGATATAGATGGAGGACGACAAGAAGAAGAGAGTGATTAGACAAGACGGAGGAGTCGATAGGACAGATTATGAAAGAACGAAATGAGAACACATTAGAAAGAAAGAAAAGAAATAGAAGCATAAAGTAGGAAAGCCGAATACAAACAGAGATTTCGCAACCATCTAGGAACCGTAATTAAAAACCGGATCGAACCGCATTAATTATTAAAGGATTCTTGCGTTTTGGCTCTAAATGATATTTCCTATATGGTTATTACGCTATCCTCAAACAATTTGCGCTTCGAATTTTAATAAAAAATAATAAAAACCCACAGAACCGAGAACAACAGTAAATCTCGTATAAATTTATAATCATATTTCAATATAAAAAATTCTCTCTCATGAATATAAAATTAAATTATTTTTTAGATATATATATACACAAATTTAAAGAACACAGAAAAACATAGAAATAACAAACCAGCTACGATCAACACATATAAATAATAAAAAAATGTCCTTATCAATACATCCCAAAAAAAAAAAGGTTACCAAATGACCACACAACAGACAACCTGGCTCAAAACTATAGTCGTAAGTGTGTTCTACAACAAAAGACTTCGCTTGTATATTAATAACAGGTTTTCTTTGTTAACAAATAAAGAGACCACTTAGTTTAAAACAGGTGTCAAATATTTTAATCGATGTATGAAAATTTAAGATGTCACTTTTATAGATAAGTGGTTCCTATATTTGGAATATTAAAGAAATCTCTTATCCTATAAAAGGAGGTCCTTTTACAAGAGATCGAACCCACGCACATCAGTCATCTTATTAAAAATAACACACATGGTCCTTTTAAAATCATAAAATCATCCAATTCTAACCAACTACAAATAACCTTCAAACACAAAATATATACTACAAGAACAAACCCAATAAATCAATACATAAACACCACCTCCACATACTCTTCTTACACATTCCGGATAAAACCCACTCAATTTTTTTGCACTACAAACTTCACACCACTGACAAAGATAACAAATCTCATCAACTCTATGAATTTACGCACCCTTACTTAACTTCATACAAACTAGCCTAACACCAATCACCATCCCAGTCACCACACAACACACTTACTATAAACACTCCCGAACTCAAAGTAGGTTTGTGGGAGAACAATAGCAAGCTATGCAATGTGCAAGATTAGAGAATCTTAACTGAACTGCACCCGAATGCATGTAATTAGTAGAGCAATGCACAAGTGATGCTGGAACAATCGATACATTACAGGATATTATTGATTCATCGTTACACATAAACAAGTATATCACTTTCCATCACAAATATATAGCGAGATTATTTCTTATATATACGCAAATGTTATACGAATGCATTGCTCGCTATCTTCTAATAATTTCATGTGCGTAAGATTGCAACATGCACTTGAGCGACACTTAGTACAACTGGGAACCCGCCTCAAATGGAAATTAAACAATCCTGACATCGATCTAATACCACTACCAAAATAACATCACATACTACGTAGAAGTTGGCATGCACACTACCACTAACTTGCATAACTATATCCGATGTAGTATTAGTATCATTCAACAGACATTTTATTATTTAGTCATAAACCGCGTCATTGCATTTGCATTGAGACTCGCCAAAAATAACTCACACGTTTCTAATCAAGATCTCCAATAACTGACATATTTGTTAACGACAATATTTTGTATAAACTTTTCTCTAAATATTACAGCTTTTCTTTAAGTAGATTCATCCATGGAGGTTTATGACAGAAAGCTTATAATCACCAAGCAGTGACAGCATTGAACATCCGAACACCTCAAAAGAGACCGATAGAAAATCTACGAAAAAACATATGAAGAAAACTCCTTCTAATCACTATATATCACCTTATTTATAGAAATAATAGAACTTGACTGTAATTAAGTATGATCATGAAGTGAATACATACACCATATAACGCCAACTTCTATAGTACATTGATATTCTAAACATTAAATGAAACGAAAGCCACACCATACCATATATATCTAGAGACACGGACAATTGTAATATGAAACACCGAACTCACAAAATTAAAATATTATAAACGTTTATATTAAGACGCAACCCAAAATATTGAATTTAATTATGATGACTGTTTAGAAATTGTGTCTTAAAGGTGTTCATAATTAGCATAAATAACATAATAAAAGAACAATTTATTGATACTACTACTCCCACTAACGAGATCATTTTATGATAAAATTGGGTCTTTATTAAATAACCCAATTTGAAATAATAGCACTGATGTTTTAGAAATTGTGTCTTAAATGTTCACTCAATTAGACTAAATACGATATTAAAAGAACAATTTATATGATACTAGCATACCATCCACTAACGAGATCATTCTTATGAAAATTGGTCTTATTGAGACTACATAAAACATCTTTAAAAGAAGAAAAGTGATCTCTCTTATTATCACTAAAGAGACCACGTTTAAAAAAAGTAAGATCACCTTGCTATTATTATTTATTCAAGATTTATAAGAGATCAAAGAAATCACTTTTAAAATAAATTGCCGTATCCTTGAAATTAAATCTAGGTAACAAACATCCATCCATTTAAACTTTACTAGTCATCTTATTGCTAAGAGACCACTGAGATACGAAAACCGCGGTTCAAAACTCATTCTCTTCGCTAACGCTCTATTACCAAGGCGTCTTTGCCTTTTTATGTTGTATAGTCGTTATACTAACGGGGCTAAGAAGCGTTAGATTTAGGGTTAATATTATCACTATACGGGTCAACCCTTTATTTTAAATATTATATTATGATGTTGGGCTAGCCTTTAGCATTTATATTATAACATGCTAATATAATTAATCTCGCTTATCATTGCAACTCCCTTTAACCTACTTTCATTTATAAGTATATTCAAAAGTAATAATTAAACAAATTTTCAAGGGGAAAAAAAATTATCTACTTGTTTATAACCTTAACCACCACCAAAGACAAACCTATTATTACGGTTTGGTTTGGTTTAATTAGAAGAAATGACCATACCGTTTTTTTTGCGGTTTGGTTTGGTTTGGCACTCAAATCGCACCAAACCAAACCGTGTTCACCCCTAGAAGTAAGGCGGAAAGTTCCAGCTTCGAGAAGCGGAAGAAGGAAGGGCTGAGGGGTTTACAATATAAGGAACAACGGAGCATAGATAGTCAATTCAACAGCAAACGATTTGCTTATCAGTGTTATAGGCGTACCTGAATTTTAAAGTTTTGACAAAAACTACGTTATTAAGTAAAAACAAATTCTATGAAAATAGCTATATTCTACTTATTCACACAGATGCTCAAACTAGGTTATTTATCCCATTTTTCCTTTTAAATATTCACTATATTCCACAATACAAATATCCAAAAAGTTCATGCTTTGTGCGCATAATACCAAAGAGTACGATTTGCTTCCTATATATGGTTTTAAAGATTTTGAATGTCACCGTGAGCCTACATATCTACCTAGATTTCCACATGATACAGTAACCGAGTAGTATGTATTGTAACTAAGCGGTCACTGTTTTTAAAAAGTAGGACGCCATGTCCTCCCTTCGCTCTTATTAACTAGTGTTTTGTAAGCACGCATGTGCTCGCCATGCTTGTTAATATTTATAATATATTATTACAACACTTAAATGTTTATCTCGATTATATTACCAGTATCATATATAGAATGACATTTAAAAAGAAAATTATGTGAAAGTACCATAGTTAATGACACTATCAATTAACACTTCATCAAAGAAATAATACTTGTTGAAAAGTTAACACATTTTCTCCAAGTTTATAGCACGTTTATATATAAATATCCATCCATGACTTTTTTGAATTGACTAAAAAAAGCTAGCACATAGTACTCAAAAACAACAATACAAATAAAATCACTGTATTCAAACTCAATTATATTAAATACACAAATGAAAACAAATCAAGATTGAAAACCGAAACCACTCTTAAAATTTGTATGAAAATTAAACTGTATGGTAAAGCATAGAGTGGGACTAGTACAGTTGTCAATGTAAAGAAATAGCCAAGTAACATTGTACGAAATTGATATACATTTAACCAATCATGAAGTTGTTATTTAAAAACACTAACGTACATATCCTACCCGAACTATAATGTTGATATGTAACATGAATAATCATCAGAATTTTACTTAACATGATAGAAAGAAAATGTGTGTATTAGAGTGTTTTAGTTGATGGGAGAGAACCATGTCGTATATATATAGTGGTTGTGTCAAATTATAATTTAACAGACTTGTCATCATTAGTGTCCAAATTCATATATAATATTTACTCCAAATTCAATGTCCAAATTCTAAAATCAATGGATTAGATGTTCAAATTCGTTATAACTATTAATTAATAAATGTCCAGATTCATTCTAAATTTTGATTGATTGATATATAATTGGAAATGATTTTAATTTTTCATATTTTAAGAAAAACTAATGTTAATTAAAATTGACAAATAGCAATTAAGTTTTGTTGATTGAGAAATTGATGGCTCATTTGTTTAATTTSTTTTTTTTATATAAATTTATATTTATTTGACTTAGAGTTGTGTGAATTTTTTTTTAAAAAAAACTATATGTAATTAGTAWGGGTATGAATGTAACTTCATAGGGGACACCATTGCTCCCCTTCCCTTATATTATAGAGATAAAAAATTCTATAAACTTTGTTGTATTTTTTAAATTTTTGCTAAAATGTTAATACTTCGTATTTAAAATTGTAATAAACCTACTACAGTACAATACTCGATAATATAACTTATTTGTAACACAATGTTTTAGCATATTATTATTTTTAAAAACTTAGCTTAATTGAATAGTGTATACTTTTAGTCATACATATTCATATGAAAAAATTGTAAGAATTACAAATAAGATTTGTTTTGTTTGTAACATTGAGATGTAAATAATATGGGATAACTCATAACAATTTAAATATACAACTATAAAAAGAAATATTCATGTAATTATAATAAAATATACAGTTACAAATGCCATAAAATTATAGGAATTATAATTCGAGCGTACATTAAAAAAAATCGACTAACAGCATCATAGAGGACCTTCAAAATCATGTGTTTGATCATCATAAATAGAATCAAGAATTTCTGTAAGTAAATTCTCATTTTCTTCAAAAAATTATTAAAAGAATAGGTGATACCCAAATATACAATAACCTAACCTAGCAAGTAGCGACGTAACTTAGATCTATAATTATTTTTATTAATCTTATTAATTATATATTATTAGTGTAATGATAGTATCATTGAACATAATAAATTCCAAAAAAATATCAACAAACTGAACCGTCTGAACGTCTGAACGAACCAAAATCAATAACTATGATTTATAGTTCATTTAAAAAATTAAAATACAAATTGTTTTCTAGTTAAAAACTCAAGCAAGAAGTATAATAATAATAATAATAATAATAATAATAATAATATATAATAATATAATAATAATAATAATAATAATAATATAATAATAATAATAATAATAATAATAATAATAATAAGTCTGTGTAAGATAAAAAAATGATCATATGACACGATTAAAAAAAAAACTCTAAACAAACAACAAAATACTAATCACATCGCAAGAAATAATCTGAAAAAAACTAATTATTTAAGAAATGAATGAAATAAGAATACATAAACTAAAAAAATTAATACGAAAGATTGAGATCGAATAATTTACATTGTCAATAATAGATAAATATTCATGCATGAGCCATGCATGACCATTGTTGCATGCAATATAATCATTATTTTCGGAATTAGTTTTGAATTTGAATGAGTACTCCGTTTTTTCGGATCTTCCGAATATCTCCTCCAGTGATTCTCCACGATCGTAGAGGTCAACTTCGATGACGGTGTCTATTGGATAAGACGAGATAAAATCGACGATGATGTATTCCGAGGTAGCTTGAAAAGTGAATGAATTGCTTTAATCATTGATTGTGACGAAATGAAATCAAGTAGGTGATGATCGTTTTGTTGGAGGGGTTGATGATCATATTTGGTGTTTATTGAGAGAGGTTGATCAGAAATTGATCGGTAGTAGTAGTTTGTGTTGCGCTTGGATAGAATGCGAATTCGTCGAGAAATGTTGTTGGTTGTCGTAATTATAGGCAAGAAGGATATATTAGTGGTGGTGGTGTTCGTTGACGAGGAGTAGGGCTGTTCAAAACCGGATACGAATTATCCGGTCCGAATTTTCGAATATCCAAATTTTCGAGAAATTTGTTTTTTGGATTCGATCCGGTCAGAATTAATCCGGATATTCAAAAAAACGATTCGGAAAACCGGATATCCGAATTCGATTTTGAAGATTTAGACACACAACAAGTCACAAGTCACAACTGAATAGTCACTACTCTCATATAAATCATCTGTTAGTTAAAGTTAAGAGCTTTGACAGTATCATAGCAGTATTACTACAACAGTAATTAAGACGATATCCAAGCTGATCAAGGCGTGGACGACTTCCTGTCATTATTAGAAAAACTGATTCAACGTCCAAAGGTCAATCAAGTATTTGTAGGACTAGACATTGAGAGACACTACTATCAAGTGGGAAGCCAACACCAAATTACTGAAAAAGTTGTCGTATTGAAGTTGTGTTCGATAATACTTGCCTGATCATCTAGCTACTCCACATTAGCGAACTTGTTGTTTCTCTCTTTCAATTCTTTCAACGCCAAGAGCTGACATTTGTTGGTGTTAAAATACATCATCTCTTGACGCCTTGAGGTGAGAGAGTGAGAGGAGAGCTAGAGTTAGGGTTTTGTTTTTTGATAATTGAAATCACAAATCAGAATGTGAAAGTTGGTAATTGATAAGACCAAATTGAAATCACTTAAATCAGAATGTGAAAGTTGGTAATTGATAAGCCCAACTTGAAGTTTGATAAAATGAATTGGGCTTTAAACTTGATAGAATGCGAAAGTTGGTAATTATAAGCTCAATAATTCGTAAAACGGATATCCGAATTGTGTTAATATTATTCCGATCCGGTTCGAATTTAAAAACCGGATATCCGATCCGGTTTTTCCGAATTTTAAAAAAGCGGTTCGGAAGTCCGAATTTTCGAAAAAATAAAACCGTATACCGTATCGGAATATCGAAATCGAAAATTTCTACACAGCCCTAACGAAGAGTATGGGTGGTGGTGTGACGAGGAGTATGGTGGTGGTGTGTTTGACGAGAGTATGGTGGTGGTGGTGTTGTTGACGAGGAAGGAGTATGGTGGTGGCGGTTGTGGTTGTGAGGTTGTCACACATTATTATTAGTTTTTTTTAAAGGAAAGATAAAATTTCATTAATTGAAAGTCATACGACATCTACAATAAGCATCGAAAAGTAAAACAAATCTAAATTAATCAAGTAAATTTTTTCTTCAAAAATAACCATACTGATGAGAACTAGATCTGACGTTTAAGTGTAATCGTCGATTGTTCGCTGAATTATGCAGCCTCTGTTAGCGAGTCCACCTCCTTGATATAGTTTTGGGAAGAAAACTCATTATTTGATAACCATGTAGATCACATCCTCAATTCCGACATCAATTAAGAATTATACGATTTACAACCTAAGAATCCAATCTTCAAACAAAACCCTAAAATATATTCCAATCTTCCATAAGGGAAGAAAGAAAGACAAACCCTAAACTCCAATAAAAGAGAGATCTCTCATAAAAAGAGAGCAAGGATCATTATTAATGGCTAAAAAAAAAAAAACTAAAGAAGGAAAAAGAAATTGGACTTACCATCATCAAACAAATGATGATGGACTGATGGTAGCCCTGTGCGGCACAAAAAATTTTAGGGTTTTTGAGGGGAGGAGTGAGAGAAAGAGGCGAGAGCTAAAATAATCTTATATATATATAATATATATATATATATATATATATATTATATATATATAATATATATATAATATATATATATATATATATATATATATATAGGAATAGGATCATGTGAAAACACAAATTAGGTGAAAACTAAAAACTTTAATCTTGACCGTAGGATTGGAGATGGACGGTCACGATTTAATCTATGTATAACTTGTATTTCAATCTGGGGTACATTGAAGGTTTAAGAGGGTACACGTGTACTGTTCATCAATAGTACTGAAAGTCTTGTGTACCCCTTTACTGCTTGTATGTACCCCTTAAAATGTAAAATGTACCCACTTATTTTGGTTTTCACGTTTTCATATAACATGTGTTTTCACTGATCCTGACTCATATATATATATATAAATATATATATATATATAATATATATATATATATATATATAATATTATATAATATATGATGGATGGTATTATGGGATTGGGTTGGGTTTGGTTTGGGTTTTCGTTAGGATAATTAAGCTAATATATGGTTAGTATTAAATCAATGCAAAGGACGGATTAGGGCTAGTATGAGTGAGGAATTAATATAGATATTTGATCGTAATGAAATAAATATTATAAAAATTATTCATTTATTCGTTATTATTACCTCCTTATCTGCTACTCCTTCGTAACGCAATAAGCAACAACTAATTTCACGCATTTTGAAGAAGACATTTAACATAGTAATGATCAAAATTAAATCAAATAATTTTAACATAAAAAAAACCTTAATCTCTGCAACTACACTTATTCATGGAGATCGAAAATTAAACCCTGAAAAGAACTTGATAAAGTAATCACTAAATTGTAAAAAATAATAGCCGTAATTCAATTATTGATGTTTTGTCTTTGAAAAAGGTTCTTTCTATAAGGGTTTTCATTATTTTTTGTAAAATTAAACATGGAGATTCATATCTAATTTCTAGATATCTGAGCATAATAATTAAGATAATCGAAAATGAAAGAGACTTGTAGATTCATTTCCTTCTTTACGTGATAATACATCAAATTATTAATATATTTTTTAAGTTACAACCACCATTATTACCTCCATTGATTATATCTTGAAACATAGTAAAATGAACACACAATGAAAAAGATGAAGTCAACTGAAAATTTTAAGTTGAATAATTTTGATCGATAGAAGGTTATTGATTTTAATGAGTTGAGGGTATAAGTGTAAAACACAATCTAGTAAATTAATTAAGGATATAAGTGTAATTCATAATCTAATTTATTAAGTTAATAGATGTATTAGAGTATATCGTATATACGTATATATAAAAGGTGTATAAGCATAAATACAAATACCATAAAATAGTTTTTATATTTTGGAAAATATATATTTGAAAAATATATAAATWCATGTATAATGTACAAGTATACAAAATACATACTTTTTATCTGCCATTGACTTTCCCAAATTATATCCTGCTGACTCATCAAAATGAAGCAATATAATTGRTTGAATCCTATACATTATCATGACTTTTTTTTKAAGGCCATACTATAATTTTCCAAAAGTTAGCRTACAATTATGAGGAAACACGTGTTATAATATGGGTMAAAATATTCAAAAGTTAGCATACAACCCTTAGGAAACACGTGTTATCTTATRAGATTAAGTTAATATWCCAATAAACACATGACACCCTATAACACAAATAAAAAGACACCTACCCAAATATAAACAATAATGAAATTTGATCACGACACATATCATCATCTACGCAGTTAGCCAATCATAGCATAGATTACTATGGTTATTTTTCGGAAACATCATCCCTAAGAAGTTTATAAAGAAGAGACGATCACATTAAAATGAAGTCAAGTCCTAGTAGTAGTATTGCAATTGGTAGGGTGGTTGTTGAGGCATAGCATGATGTTGTTTTTAGATTTCATGATATGACTTTGGAATGATGGTAAGAGATAATTTTGCGATGGTGAGTACAAAAAATGTTGTTGATTGTAATTAAGTAAGGAAAAGATTGTTAGTTCATGTTTATATTAGCCCTACCTTGAGGTATTAATAGACTAAGATATACTCAGTAATGTATTGTTTTTGGTCAATAGTCTATATTCATTTATTTATTATCATAAGTTTGGTTGGTCAATTGTTCTAAGATAGCAGTTTCACTGGTACGGTTTATTTAATTTTTTTTCTAAATATTAAACTCAAATGATTTAATAATAGATTTGTGATGGTGACGAGATTAAAGTCGTATGGTGGTGGTGAGGTAGTAATTCTTGTGTTAATCCAATTATATTGGCGATCAAAGAAGTTCGAGTTTGTTTGTTAGAGAACTGGATAATACAAGTTGGAATAAAAACAGGTTGGTTAAGTATGGTATGCATTGTATTAAAGGTTAAGATTATTTTAATAATACTCATTGATTTTTTTTTTCAAATAATAAAACAAATAAAATATAGGAAAATTATTAAAATGTACCTGTTACCGCCGCGTGTGAAAACTTATACGACTAAATAAATTACGTAACAAAAGAAAAATTGTCTAACAATTCAACTTGGAACCACATAGGATCATAAACTAACGAAGGTAAATAAAATACAATGTTTTAATCATCAAAACCAACGAATTTCAAAACTACTAAAATTATATTTTCAATAAGATGAGAAAACGATTTCGCTCAGACCACTCAGACGTGCATTCATCTAGAGTTTTCATGCTCACTAATATTTCACTTTATATGCTTAGCCATTTAATATTGCAGAGAATTTACAATAGCATAAAAAACAAACACATAAAATCTATTTTATCTTTACATACTTGGCGATCAATCAAAATTATATTTTAAGTTGTGCTATTATAGCTCTCTCTTGCTTGTTGATCATGACTTAATTCATGTCACTTTACCTTTGGGGTTCCATGTGACTTCTCGTCAATGATGATCGATATCGTCATTTACAATTCTTAGCTTAGAGCATGATTAAATAGTTTCAATCATGCATTATAAACTTATAACGTTAATCATATGCTTGCACTTATCATGATCCAAGTTTTTTGGCCTCATGGAACCCTGTCGGTGAATGACCCTAACTTTGGCAAGAGGTCTATTGAGTCATAATGCGGGTGTCTGTGCAAAAAATTTTCGTGTCAAAACGAACTACAAAAGGCATGTTCAAAGCATGCAAGTATTGTCGCACTACAAAGAATGAGCAAACAAAACGCGAACCCATATAGTCGATTATTTCATGTTAAAATTTACGTGATGTCATCATATATTTGTTGAAGCATGTGGTAGCATTTATTGGAAAATGAGACGGGGATCGAGAAATGTTGTTTTGGGTAAAATGAAGATTATTATCCACGAAAATTGAGCTTTTCGAACTATTTTAGGAAAAAATTTTCCGAACTAATTATGGGTCATATGATGAATCCAAGCAAAATTTTGAGGCTAAATGAGTACATATGGGTGAATTTTGACGTCGATTGACACTTAATGAATTTAAATTACAAATTAATAAAAAAAACACATACTACTTTATCAATTTGCATAGGGTAAATATTGAACAAGCTAAAAATTGAATTGGGATTTTAAATTTCCAATTAAATTCTCTATTATATAGGGGAAGGGGGGAGGAGATGGTAGTCCCCCTCTTAAAATACTGAATTACCCTTAATGATGTAAAAGTCTAAATGCCTTACTTAAAAAATATTTAAACTCTTTATTTTTGTAATTTATATTATTTAACCAATATAAAAAGGTATATAAATTAATAAAAACTTATTACATTGACTAATTTATTCCCATAATAAAGAAAATGAAAAGTTTAATTATTAGTATGATTATTAAATTCAAATAAAAATTTATTAATTACTTTTTAATTACACTGACTAAATTATTCCATGAATCACTTAATTATTTTAAAAATTATTTTGAAAAAATATTGTATTAAATAGCTAAAAAAATTCTTATTCGAATATACATTAATATCCTCAATATATATATATTATAACTATTCGTATGTTAGTGTAATTAAGCAGTTGATTAAAATCACACCATATGATTTAAACTCTTTGTCTATAAATTTAATAAAAAGAAAAATACATCAAAAAATTTGAAATCATAATAACTCTATGTGCATAAGTTTTATTTCTCATTGTAAATTAGTTTAATATAAATTTTTAAAATGACCGCACGCATCGCGTGCTTATAGTGCTAGTAGGTTTATTAAGGAAAACGATTTTCTCTTCTTACATTTTTGACATTTTTTCATAAACATATTAGATATATATATATATATATATATGAATAAAATATGCATGCGAAACTCTAATTAAATATTTTATTTACCAACACAATCAAAGATAAATATAAAAAGTTGAATTTCAAATTAATATCTTTATTTGATTATAGCGAATGGTACAATAATGTATATTCAAATTTATTAAATGATTGAATCTAGAAGTATTAAAAAAAAAACCCACTTAATTTGTAAACATGACATTGTTTAAAAAAAAAACAACCCCTCTGTTACACTAAATTTTCATCACTTCTTTAAAAGATTCTCATTATTAATGAATAGTTATCACTATTCATTATGATATTAATTTAGTGGAATGGGGAGTACAAAAAATATATAATAATGTATTCAAATAATTTTTTTTTAATATGATGAGAAAATAATTTTAATATGACATGCACGCATCATCGCATGCAAAAAATATCTAATAAAATAACTGACTATATACTATACTCCCTATTAAACAAGTTAATAATAATGAAATATGTCTCCTATTTGACCGCCCTACTTACATCCCTTCTTCTTTCCATGAACTTATACATAAATGGAGTTCACTAGTTGGAGGAGGACTTCCTCCCGTAATCCTCCTCCGTTTGTTACCGGCATTTTCATCGCCGATTTTCTCGTCGTCTTCCTCGTATGGCACCGGAATCACGATGATCGAATCGTTCGCAACCGATTATATTATTATTATTATTATCATCCTTGCTAATCCACCGCTTTTGCGTCGGTAATCTTGATTTGCTTCTTATTTATTTTCAATCTTCCGTCAGTAATCTTGATTTTTTTTTCGCCGCTCTTGTAAGCACGACAAAATGCAATATCCTCAATTTCCCTTACAAAAAAAAAATAAAGAAACTTTTATTTAAGTAAAGTTTCTCGTAACATTTTTTCTCAAGCCAATGCTTACCATATTTCACCTGCTGAAAACATTGACAATTGAAAAATTGTCAATTAGTACCTTACTTCTAATGTCTTGTGGTGAAATACGGAGTAGTAATTTTTTGAAATAATACCTGTTTCAAGCACTTTTAAAAAAACTGGATTGCTAAACGAAGTTCGTTTTATTAGAATCAAAGTTCACATTTTGTGTGACTTCTCATATTGCTCTTCAGATCTCACCTTCGTAACCCCAAGCATGGACGCCTTGCATAGGCTGCCAGACACATCCACATTTTTTTACGTGGTGTTGGGTGTGGTTGTTTGGTGGTAGGGTGGTGTCAGGTGGTGGTTTTTGTGGTGGGGTGCCTTGGGTGGTGGTTGTTGGTGTTGGGTGAGGTGTGTTGGGTGATTAGGGAGGGGATTGGAGGAAGGTGTGGCTGGAAAATTTACACGAAAAGTGGATTTCGAATAGTGTTCCCCTTAAAAAAATGAGACTTAAGATCATTTTTCTCAAAAAAAATAATATTTTTGGGGTTAACTTCGAGTTTTTCCTTTTATTAATTTGCTTAATTTTTATTTTTTAAGAAGGGCAGGACTAATACAGAATCTCTTAAAATCGGAAAGGAATCTCCCAAAATCCAAATTTTGACCTTAAGGTCTCATTTTTTTATAAAAGATCAAAACAAGGTATTATTTCATTCAAAAAATTATCAGTTCACAAAAGACCTTAAAGTTAAGGTACAACTTTAATAGAGAATCGTTTCCATTTCATTTATATAGGATTAATGTACAAAAAATTAAAATTATATCACCAAATAAGTACATGCCTTGTTTCTCGTCAACTTATTTAGATATGTTTCATAAAAATAAGTTCAATTAGAGTATTGTTCAGTAGCAATAAGTTCAGTTCAGTACCAATAAATTCAATTCGGTAAAAATAAGTTCAATTCAATAAAATTCAGTTGACAAAATAAGACCCTAAACACAAATCTCATTATTTTTGAAAATTATATTGATTGAAATCGACTATAATTAACTGAACTAAACTAAATACATAAAAATTAGCCAAGCGTACACGACTTGTCCATTATAACTTATTGTACCCCTTAGTTGTTTTTGGTTCTAAGTATTTTCTTAACTAATCTATATATGTATTATTCATGAACGTATTTTTATACAAAAGCTAAAATGATTAAAGATAGAACAATCTTCCACTTATATCACACCTTAATTAAAATAGTAATAATATCATATCTTATAATATGGAATATTTTAGCCTAAATACTTAACTAAACAAGCTAATCTGGCCACTTTATGAACAAAAACTTGAACCTATCCAATTAATTTACAAAATCAGAAGTCACTGAACAATGATTTTTTAATTATTATTTTTACTTATAAAAAGCCATTAAATTTTAACACTCCCAAAATTATAGGGACAAATAAACCATTTCAGCAAAGCATAAGATGCAATTCGTATACTTCGTACGATATGACGATTAAAGTAGTAAACTAATAATAATGGAATAAATTACCCAATTAATCTGAAAAATTACACCCATAATCAAAATAAATTCCCTTTTATCCCATAAAATTTCCTTTTTATATACTCTTAAAAAGATTTTGTGTCAATTAATCCCATAAAAAACAAAATCTTTTTTATTCTTATGTCGAACTTTTTATGTTTATACCTCCTTAACGACCCCTAATCATGAACGCATCAATAAGAAACGACCCAAAATAAAAAATATGCACACATCAATAAAACGGACTAAAAAGACCCCAGTAGAGAACAGAACGCATCAATAGGAACGATCCAATAAAAAATATGCACGCATCAATAAAAAAAACGATCCAAGAAAAGAACTTACTTTGTTTAATATCAATAATCCTAGGACCAAATTCACGAACCAAATAATCTTTATCAGCTTCGTATTCGTGCATCAACCACGAATACGCGAGCATCCTGCGTTGATTATCCAAGAATCTGAATGCTCTCCTTGTGCCGACTTTGACGCCCTCGACGTTATATTAATCGTCTTTCCCTTGCAACGACCAAGTTCCCTTCCCGGGGATCTCCCGACACTTCCTTTTTAGTGATCCGCTCGTTTTTTCCGAGCTTCGTAAAGAAGTAGATATCTTCCCGGGGCCTTTTCGATCCCCCGAATATCTCTTCGGGATCGGCCACAGGAGTAAATATTCTCCTCTCTCAAGTCACCCTCGTCGTAGAGTTTTCGCAATTTCTCTGATTTTTCGCCGTCAATCAATCTCTCGGGAATAGCAAGACCGAAATATGTATTATCATTCGGCTTAAAACACGAGCCTTTGAGGCTGCGAATCGTGCGAGTCGTGCGGAGTCGTTCGACGTCGTAGCTCTTCGTCGTGAGTCGGCCTATCGCATTGAGGTCTATGCACGGTCGGTTAGTTTCAGAGGTGAGTTGTGATTTTGCGCCATGCTTAGAATTCTTGTCAAAAAAAAATCAAAAAAAAAAAAAATTGAACTAAAAGGACTGTGAATTCCTCTTAAAAAACCACTGTGTGAAAAAAAGAGTGTCAAATGCTTAGGAATTAATATAACATGTTTACATTCACTCAATATATATATATACCTTAATAACATAAGATAGAATAAATATCTTTTATTCTTAACCATAAATATCAGATATAATCTTTATAATATATGGATGTATAATTCATTTCAAAAAAAAATATACCATGAGATAGAAACTTCAGTTTAGCACGTATTCTTTTCATATCGTGAATAGGGACAAGATTCTATAATCTATACAACATTTAGAATAAGAATTCTTAATCAATCTAAGTGTGTTATATAGGAGAAATGTAAAGAAGGCAGTTTGCGCGTTGCTTTTATGGAAATCTATCGTAAAATTATTAACCTTGGTATATCAATTTTGACAGTACGCATATGTGTTATATATCAACACTCTACTGAGAATTTCCTAGGATAATGACACTATTCAGGTAGGTTCGTTCGGATAAAGTCCATACTTCCTTCTTAAGAGAACCTCAAATTTGGTCGATAATTATACAGACTATCCAGGATATAAGCTCAGGTTGGATAAATCTATGTTTTTTTTACAAGACACTTCTCCATTTACTAGATAAATTAAACTAAAACTATTCGGATAAATCCATGTTTTCTTCTCAAGACAACTAACCCCCAATTGGTAGATAAAAATAATTGATAGGGAAATCTACGGTATGTCCCTGGAAAATCGCAGATTCCACGGTATATCTATTTTTTTTCGGTCTATAATAAATCCCTTAAATGCAATGTTGGTTTACATCAATACGATTTTCCAGGGGCATACCTTAGAATTTCCCTAATAGATATAAATTAAACTAAACTATTCCGAATAACTCCAAGCTTCTTTTTGTATTCGTCGGGGCTACCATCACTCTCTTTGATGGTGGTAAGTCCCAATTCTTCTCCCTATTTCTTTGTTTTTGTTAGTTTGTTCATGAATAATCCTTCTTTTGATGTCTTTATAGAGTGTTTATCCCCAATTTTTGGGTTTTTCTATCTCTTTATGAGAATTTTATCTCCCAATTTTTGGGTTTATTATTATCTCCTTTGAGACAGTTTGGAGTTTAGTTTTCTGGTCTTCCCTTGTGGATGATCAGATTATCTAAGGTTTCGTTTTTGTTTGTTGAGTAATGGAGATTTAGGGTTTCACAATCTCAGAAGGAATTCAGAAAATCACAAAAGTATGTTCACCCAAACAACTACGTATCAGTGGACGTTATGCCGAATCAGAGCGAACTCACAGATTGTATTGCTTCGGATGAAGATTTTTATTAAGACTATTTTAAATCGAATCTGCGATGTAATTAGTTTTAAGGTGTTTTATATTTTTGTTGAGAATTTTGTTTTCTCTCTATTGATTGTAAAAGTCTTTGACCATTTTTTATTAATGAAATCCTTATTCTTCCCGTCAAAAAAAAATAACTATTCGAATAAGTTCAAGTTCGATAAATCTATATATGTTTTCTTTTGAAGACAACTAACATCTCCATGTGTTTGGTAGATAATAAAACATAACTATTCCGGATAAGTTCACGATCAGATAAATCTGTGTTTCTTTAAGACAATCTCTGAATTGGTTGATAATTAACAAAACGATATATATAAGGATATACGAAACGAAAAGATACAAATTAAAGATCTGATTCATTCATATGTAGTAAACAATTGGTACAAGGAGATATAATTAAAGTTGGATAGCAACTTTAGCACACTTCTTTCACATTTAAAGGGCTTGGAAACAAGAATTACATTTACAAGTGGGATAATGTGCCAGCTTCGCCAATTACTGTACATTGCAAGCCATTGCTCTTAAGGCTCAAGCACTAAACACTTTCAGATATAAGCAAGAATGTCGAAAAGAAACGAAAAAAACCTGTAATGGCTGTACGATCCAGCTGCTACATGGCTACACCTTGGAATCACAGCTGAAGTTTTATAGAAGTGTCTGTGTCATATGTTTACTTGTATAAATTTGCAATCTGATCTCTAAATCTATTTGCAACTGCATCTCTTCGGATCTTTAAGTTGGAGTCAATAGGCCGCTATCAATCTTCAAAAAACAAAAAGGACATTGAACGTGATTAATCAAAGACACTATGACGAATTAAAGGTTCTCTGATGCTGAAGAATTACATACCGTGAAGGGTTCTTCCACAATAGAATTGGGCCAACTTGAACGAGCACGCTGAAGTCCTGTGATGTCGAAAAAACTTGCTAAAACAAGATTAATTAAAGACAGAATTAAGTCACAAGTTTACTGTATTATAAAGATGCCGACCATTTCCTCAACTCCTCGCGTAAAAGCCTTGTCAATGACTCTTTCTCAAGTTCAGTCGCATTTGCATCAATAAAAGACGATTCTTTGCTACCAGTAAGGCCTCTTCTTTGTTTGGAACAATGATAGCTCCAAGGCGTCGTTGGGTCCTATATAGCATAGATATTAAATCAGTTGTAAATTTTGGAAAACCATATCAAGCAAACTATAGAAGTAGAGAAAAAGAATAGTTGCAAAGAAGAACAACTACAGTATAATAATAGCTAACCTGGCCAATAACAACTATTTGTTCAATTAGACTGCTTCTCATTGCAGCTTCTTCAATCTCTGAAGGTTCAACATTTTCCCCTGATCAACGTAAAAAGTCAGCATCACAAACAGACAGAAGCGCACTACTACATATTGACTTCGGCTCATGCAGACTAGATAGCAGGATAACTTGATGGATGGACCTTTTGAATTGGATCCAAGAAAGGAAAATAGAAATCAGCGACAAAAAGTAGACCCCTCCATCCGGAATTAGCTGAATCATTTCCAAACCTTACTGACAAAAAAGGGAGAGAAGAGAAATGGAGGGATTTGGTTTATTCAAAAAGAGAGAGAAAATAAAACGTTCCATTTCCCTTCGCTTCCTACCCTCCCTCATGGTCTTATTCAAATAATGAGAAATAAGAATAAGATAATCATGGGAAAACATATTTTTAGCAAAGTACCTTTTCCTGTACTCATTATACTGTTAATAGCACATACTGTGAAGTGGTGAATATTCTTTCACACATGACGAGATGCTATTTTTATGAGTAAGATGAGTAAAAAGAAATGTCATCAAACTGAATAATGAGAGATGAAAATGGTGGATTCAAGTCACCTGTTGAGAGAACGATAGTGTCTTTTGCTCGCCCTTCAATGACAAGAACACCTCCACAGTGTCGACTTCTCCCTGCTGAATGAGAAGGTGCTATCCAGCCTAAGTCTCCAGTGGTCAGCCAGCCATATCGTCCAAAATTTGCCTTGTAGCAGACGGATTCTGCAAAGACATCATTAGAAAGAGTGTCCTATATATTGTAACCAAAATAAAGATGCCGTGGAAAAGAAATTAGTCAATAAGGAAAAAAAACGTTAGCAATATGTTGGCCTTTCGTTGACTTAGTCTCACATACTATTGTCTAGAAGAATGACTCCATAGTCCATAGAATAAAAGGGTGGACCCCTGATGTGTGAGAATTAAATAGTAGCATGATTATGCACTCTAATTATAAAACAAAATAACCCAACTGAAGAATAAAATTACCTTGAAATATCCATCCATCACCTGCGGCCCCCTAACTTTGACAATGCCTTTTAAGCCAGGAGATAAGGCTTTCCAGAAACAGCATCTACAATTTTAATTTCTGTAAGCTTAAGTGGATGACCAGCCGATCCTAAAACCTTCAAGAGCAAAATCACATCGTAATGAATGCACAAGTAAAATGCATCAGATGATAAGCTGCTATACGAGAGATGACAAAAACGAATTATTCAGCGAGAAAGCAAGTCAGACAGTAGAACACTAACATTATAGGCTGGTCTTCTGGCTGCAACAACAGGAGAGCATTCAGTTAGACCATACCCATTCTGCACTGTAATACCAATGCCTGCAGGGTACAACAGGTTAAGATTGTTGCCACGCATAAAAGCCAGAATCCACAAAGCATAATGAGCAAGTGTGGAACCTCAAAAACTTGTCGATATACATAGGTAGACTACCACCTCCACTTATTCCAGCCTGAGAAGTTTAAAGAACCGTATAACAGTTATCTTCAGAACTCCATTTCACAAAGTACACACTTCAATAAATATCTAATAACTAAATAAGATCTATTAAAATAGGTGGCGTATTACTAGTGTGTATTGATTACTATATTTGCAAAATTACTAAAGACTTGAGTGATAAATGCTTCAGCTTTGAGTTAAAAAAAAAAAAAACTACAGTACAAATGATACTTACCCACCAGACAGCAATATAGCATAACAATATTCAAAGTCATCAAATGAAAACAATTCTCAAGTAGTTATTCGGACACCCTTTGATATTCCAAGAGCTGATCGGATTTTACGATACAATAGCATGTTAGCTATGATGTGAATTGGCCACAAAACTGTTGCTGCTACTCTTGCCCACAGCCAATCCACAAATGCAATGAAATACGACTGTTTTTCCGGCTTGTTAGTCAGATATTTTCCCTACACAAAGGCTCAAATTAGACAAAGTGACTACTGTTGTAAATATGGTRCAATTAGCCCACAGTTCACATCACTAGATTCTGTGCTTGGGSAGAAAAGCAAAGCATCACCGACTGAGCAACGATATAGAGCAAATTCACAAGTTATCCAACACAAATCACATTCAACCCAATCTTGTATGTGTTATTAACTTATTATCCAAAATATAAATTCACTTGTCTTTCTAGAAAAGATTGTGCATTGGCCCTTAGAAAAGTTATTTAACAGATTACTTGAATTGATGTGAAATGTCTGATGTAATAGGCTAACAGCAGACTGCAACCTGTCCTTCAAGTCATAAAAAATTACTCATATTTCCAGAATTCATGTTATCATTGAAATATCATAATGAAATTCTGATAAAATATACGTTGTTGAAATGCTCCTTTAAATTACAGAATTCTTCGGTCATGCATATACAATATTCTARCACTTTCAATTTCAATGTTCATAGGAAAGCTCAATGTACAAAATGAAAAAAATCAATACATAAAAGACTGTGTTCATAATTCCATGTGTTTGCTCTAATGCAAAAGATACAAATCCGAGACACAYAAAAGCTAGCAAATGCACAAATTAACAAACCTCATAAATCCTCTTGAGCTCCATGTATATCAAACTAATCTTTAACAATGCAAGTGCAATAATTTTTCGAAAAGTAAAGTTTGCAGCAATCTGCTTCTGGATAGCACTGCAAGAAATAAATTGCTAGAATTTCAAGAGCTGGCCTAGAGAACCCAAAATGTAGTATGACACACAGAATTTAGCACAAAGCAACTCAACAACTTCAATGTTGACAAGAAAATTTAAATATTTGCATTTTACTGCAAGAAAATATATCATACAGTACTACTAGTCATCTAATAGCCACCATAAGCTCATCTAGCAAGCTAAAAAGCAGATTGTATCTCAGCACGAGACTATCATGCATCCTGACCTTATGATAAGCAATATTGATAAATAGATGTTGCAACTGAAATTCTAAAGATCCTCAGGAAACCAAGAGTGTTTTTACAACACAAGTGACATGATCATCACCAGTTTTTCTTCAAAGGAGAAAGAACGAACAAAGGAACAATGTCTAAAAACAGGAAGATACAGTAGTCAAAAGGAGGACGAAGGGGTTTATACTTTCTACTGAAAGCCAATAGAGTAGAACAAGCACAGAAACAACCGTATACAGTATATGCAGGGATAGAACCTACAAAATCCATATGATTACAGTTTACATGAATTTAGAAGAACATTTGTATGCAAATCAAATGCAGATCAGCCAGCATGAATAATTCATAAGATAACTAACCTGTAGAGTGTTTCATATACCAATGGAACAGAAATCAGGTATTCAGGCTGATATTTTTTCAAATCCTCCTATTGACACAAGTAGGAGAAGCAATGGTTATATGTGTTCCGCATTTGCAGTGTTGCAGAGCAACATAAAAAACATAAAAAAAAGGTAAAGTAAATACAAACATAATCATCACCTTAAGGTTTTTCACCGTTGTATAATATACTTGCTCTATCCCACGTGAGAGCATGAAATATGAAGATGCACGTTCATAAGCATGCCAAGGAGGGAGCATGCTCAGAAATCTATCTCCAGCTTTAATAGGAGCAACATCCCACAAACTCTTGATCTGATATATAGGTTCATTATAGAACAATTTTCATTGTATAAACATAACCACATTGCTTTCATGACTGGAGTTATAAAAATATAATACACTAATGACTGGAGTGTTCCAAAGTTATCATGCTCCAATGATATATGCATATGTTGACTTTCTAAACTAGACTCACAACGATGCATATAAAAAATTTCATGTAGGTAGATGAGACACTGCTCATTTCTCAAAGTCTAAAGAGTAGAAACTAGTAAAGTGGCAATTCATGACATAGGAAAAAAACTGTCCAAATTGTGAGCATATACTGACCACAAGAGCAAGCATACCCACTTTAACCATAAATTTCACCAAATATAAGCATATAAAACTTTAGAAAGAACAAAACATAAGGGTTTTTCTTGCATGGAAGAAAACAGGGAGGTTGACCAACTTAAAAAGTCTAAACAGGCTACTACACTTATCACACCCCAATTGTTTTTCTGCATGAGACTCTTAACTGAGTTTTTATGTGGTTAGTTCTTTACTTTCTTCTCCAGGCAGCTTGTGTGTATACACATCAAAGATTTGAAGAGATAATTTAAGCACATACTATCCCATTCTAGCTGGGACCTAATTTTAAATGCCTAAACAAAAGAATAGAAAAAGGAAGAAAGAGAAAAAGAAAAAGAAAAAGAAAGGGAGGGAGTCATACCTGGTGCAGAAGATTTCGGTGTGTAAGCATTACACCCTTTGGGTTGCCTGTGGTACCACTAGTGTACATAAGCGACGGCAACATCATCAGATCTTAAGTGCTCATATGTGTATTGTTTCCCTATGATCATCAAAACCGAAAATCTCAGTTTGCTGGTCATTGTTTACCATATAACAAAATAGTCATGTTAGCGACCCCACTTATGGGAAAAGGCTCTGTATGATTGATTGTTGTTGTTGTTAGTAAAACAACATTTACTCACTCTATCCTAATTCCTTACCCCTCTTTTATTGCCCTCTGATTTCTATTACCTACATAATTCACCACATGCTTTCCCAACAACAAATGACTATTTTGTTTTTATTTATTTATACTTTGTCATGCTTAAAAAAGGAATAAGCCAAACAAATATAATAAACTTAAAATTAAAAATAACTTTTGGTATTACAGGTAGGCCAAAGTTTTTTATATTTAAGGGACAAATTAAGGTGCACATAATGGAAGCAGCAGCAGCATCACATCTGACTCTGTTATAATTGTTAAGGATCGAGACACAAGAAAACAAATTTAATTCTGTCTAAAAAAAACAACGAAGAAAGAACAACTGCAAGTTTATGGTGAATCATTATCTCAAGTATAACGAAACAGGACCAAATTTATTAGTGCCTTCTTAATTTTTGAACACTAATTTACTATTTTCTTTTCAAATATGTTTTATTCAAAAGCTAATCTTGAAAGGAGGACTAAAAGAAGACAGCAACTCTTACGAGCCTTGAAAAAAATGTACTAGATGAAACGAGTCCTTACTCCTTAGTTTAATGTATCCAAATGAATGCAAATATTAGAAAAATAATATTAAAGATTATCCTGCCTTACTAGCATCATAAGAAGCAGCCAAATGGTTTCGACTTGTTCCCCATTGTATGATCTCATTGTAGTTGAAAACTGAAACTTCATCAGAATTCTTCCAACCAAGTCTGATTTATTCCCCAGAGCAAAATCATGAATTTCATTGTTGCCTGGGCAACAAACAAGTCTACCATTCGATTGAAAACGCTGAGATTATCCACAAGGAGTGCAATGCTGCAAAAAAACGTTATAACATGTAAAAATTCAAGAAGTTTGCATATGTAGAAATACAACAGAGGAAAAAGAGGGCAAGTCATAATATATACAGTATAACACTCTCCTGTACTTATGTGATCTACTTAAAACCAAGCAGCAACTACAGAAGCTTGTATAACCAACATATACTTCCGACAATGAGACTGTTCAACAGACACTATGTAAATAGATCATCCTCTGTCATAGAAATAAATAAGTTACTACTATATAAATCAATAAATTAACTTTTTGCACAGTGCAGGAAGTTATAAAAGTTAATGATTTAAGTTGGTTAAATGGGGTAAAGATAAAATAAAGAAAACCCCAAGCTTACGCTTACTGCTTACCTTTCAGAATGGTTGTAAATTTTGTAGCAGTTCTTCTGAGGATGACCTGGACCCCTAACACATTGACTGCACCCATTGCCATTGTAGCTGTACCAAAGAATGACACGGTTTTCTTGGTAAGAACCCCATCATTTATTGATAAAAAAAATTTAAGTAGAGGTGAATGTGCATGGAAGGTAAATTTACAAAAAATAATTTTGTTTAGTGAGTTACTGGGTTATAGTAGATCCAAGATAAACTCAAATAAAATGCTGTGAATAAAAGTGCTTCACATGGACATGGAACCTAGATCCATGTAAGCCCAAAATTAAGACTTCACTAATATGTGGTGGTCCAAGATCATAAGTATAACCTGCTACATGCACATACCAAGAATCGAGATATCCTTGGACAAGCTTTTTCCTATTGATTTATTTGAGAGACAAACTAAAAATTACTCTAGTTAAAAATTGAATGTATAATTCATAACTCATCCTTAAAAAGAAAACATTGGAAAAGTGTTGTGGCCTTTCCTGTGTCATTTAAGATTTAAGGCTGAATAAACCAGACCTTCACGAACTTTCACCTAATAAATATGGCTCGCGCTCTAGCAAGGCTCCTCACAGTACAGCATGATAGATGGAAACATATGACATTGCGCAGGGTTTATTGCGACGAACCTTAGTGTTATACTGTCATCTCTATCATCACAAAAGCTGCAGTTCCATAAGAGAAATCGATCTCACAGACTATTTAATTTAGCACACCAGCAATAGACCATCTCTAATCAACAACTTTAATCAACACCAATATAGGTTGCTTTAGTCAGGCAATCACTGTATTTAAGAAACTCGCATATGACAACATTTTTGTAAGTTCATACTTCACTCGAAATGAAATGGGTTGTACAGTTACAGTTTGGAGCCACTTTTTACACTGGTAGTAAAGGTAAAAGTAAAACACTTGGCAAAACAGCAATGCTAACACAAAACAGAATACTATATAAAATTCCAGACAAACAATGAGAATAGATTACAAGTTCTACATGAGAGACTTGGAAAAGAAGGTGCAAGATGAGAGCTACACACCTGGTCAGCAATTAACCAACGACATGAATTATCAGCAAAAAGGCAACCTTTTCATCTGGCTTCATTCCGGCAACTCTTAGACCTTCTGAGAAATCCAGAATCTCTTGTTCAAGCTGGCAATCAAACCAAATAAACATTGATCTTCAAACCAATTATAAATTTATTCACGTGCAGACAGCTCCTAACAATCAAGTATATATAAATTCATGAATACAAAATTTTGGACACAAAGGGGAGTAAAACTAAATGTCTAAATCACACACATTTTGCCACGAACATACTGCGTAAAACAGATTTGAGAAAAATTACCTCTGATAAGTCAGCTCCAAGGGGAGGTTCATGATTATCTGTCTATCAAAGCAGTCCGATCACTCATATTTTCTGCCAAGCTGTCCTCCAGATGTCAGGAACTGCTTTCCATTCTCTAGATCACACAGCTACAAGTATTTGAATAATATCGTATTCAAGTAAAGGTGAGCACCTTCTTTTTTGCAATTCCCTCTGTCTGTGACAGAAATTATAAACAAATGTGTCAGCAGCTTCTCATGCAAGTGTGACAAGCTGTCTGCCTGTCTGTAGCAGAATTGCAGAAAACCACTGATCTTAAACGTCTGCTCGAAAAGAGAACGGAGTATTATAGGAAGTAATGGACTGAGCTAGAAATCTCCTTGTAAAAGGGAAATTTTTAGTTGATACCATTATCCACAAGTACACACCTGACACCAAACCACTTCTGCAAAGCTATCCAGAAGCGCCGATAGAGAAAAACTTCAGGTTTGCAATGATCCAAAAGCAAGACAATCTGTTATCTAATTCTAACCTACCCAACTAGATAATGGGAGTAAGGATCAATGGACTTCACAATTGGATGGCAAAAAATTAAATATGCATTGTTCCTTTGTTTTGAGAGAATCCTACTCACTTGATAGGTGAATACTTTTGTAACGAAAAACTAGAGTAATATTTTTACCTTGGCAAACATGAATTTGTTCATGATAACACATCTTACAAAAGAGCATCCTCCATTCAATTGATCTTCTGAAGGCATAACTAATATCAACAATGCAGGGGCATCCTTTGGTTTGCACTTTGCATTGTATAGGGTTATATTGCACTATATTCTCTTTTTTCCTAGTTTTCTGTTTTTATATATTTCACAAACTACCAACCCCCAACCTCCCTGAGGTATATGTATACCAGAATAATGATCAATACACAATTGTTTGTGGATGATATGTATGTTACCTGGACTCTTATACCCATGTCTGACACTGATACGTGTCCAAGTGTTTGACTCGGCTAATTTTTGAAAAATTACCAAAATTTTAGCCCAAAATGAAGTGTCCAAGTATCGTACCCATGTCCAAGTGTCAAGGATCCGACACGGGTACTTGAGGTAAAATGAAGAGTCCAGGTAACATTATTTGATTTCATGATGAATGATTGGTGAGGCGAAACATAGAAGGGGATGTGTCAAGTGTCAACATCATTACTGGTCCGAGGTCAACAATTACTTTTCCCATCTATCACCGATTCGACCTACTTTCATTAACCATTTAAGGCTTGAGCATCAACTTGAGCTTAAAGAGCCCCAATGGCCAAATCTGATAAATCCCTTTTAGCAAGTCTTGCACACAAGTCCAACCTTAACTCAAAAACCACACAACGACTTTCTCGAGCTAAAAATTACCTCGTTTAGAGTAAAGGAATTCGCTTACTTAGTTCCCCTAGCTAAGTGAAAAMTTCTACTAGATAACTTGTTTTCCACCCTTACAATTTTTGGCACTTCCGGGATGAAATGATATTTCGAAAGAATTGATACTTCCTACATGTAACCAAACAACGAATCTAACACTATTAAACTAAAGCTCACAAACTTTCCAACCAAAGAAGATTCACAACCAACTTTCACTAACCTCAA
>SNQN01000578.1:0-11181 GCA_008642245.1 Bassia scoparia
AAAATCAGAACAACAATTTGTTAAGAACTTTATTACAATATTGTTAACAACTTAATATTAAAACTACTTTATTACAATATTTTTTTAAAAAAAAAATACTGAAACATGCGTCCAACAAGTAGACGTACGTCCCATGGGACGTACGTCTAGAAATTGGACGTAGGTTTCAAATTCCACGAAAAAAAACTAACCTCTCCGGCGGTGTCAGGTGGCGGCGAAGTGAGTTCGGGGTCCATTTCCGACATTCATCACAATATTTCGGCGATTGCGTGGTGGTTCTAAGCTAAGAGACAGAGGAGAACGAGCAAAAGGGATTTAGAAGACGCAAGGTTAAAATGGGAAAAACAAGCATGAAATAGGGGCGAAAGTAAGTAGTTTAGGGGCGATGTTTAGTAATCCAGTTTATAAAAATAACAAACTAACGGTTTTCATGAAGGTCAGTTTATTTCATCTACGGAGTACCTAAAATTTACAACTTGCTTGTATTAATTATTATTTAGCATTTCTTACATTACTTTCTCACCAAAATTGATTTAAACATTAGATATATTTTTCAAAAAAAAAAAAAAACCTCATGGTCCGTCGTATTAACCTTGAATTGATTTGTTGTTTTGCATGATTTGACCATCYAGTTGGACTAGGGCACAAACTATTATCGATTCCTCGAGATCGGATCGTACCAATTAAAATCCATTTTTACCTCATTCAATATACAATAGTAATGAGACAATGGATGGTAGCTAAGTGGAGCTATTCCCACCTTTCTCACCATTGGTTGAAGTTCGATCCTCACCCCCATTATGCTGGGGTATTATATATATATGTTTCATGAACTATTGGTGTAAAGAAAATTGTGCTTGGAATCCTTTGACAAATAAAAGGTGGCAATCAATCAGTTAAGAAGTCATGATAATCCTCGAACCAAAAATCAAATATAAGTAGTCATTTTATGCCTACGTAATAGCATTATTATTTGTTAGAGAAGAGTGCTTTCTCAATGACCAATCTCATTACATCTTGAATGAATTTCAAACACGTCATTTAGGGCAAAACATGAATAAATCATACGAATTGCGCTGCTAGTTTGACCTACTAGTTCAATCACAAACTTAATTTCAAGTTGAGGATAATACACGATGACCACCGCTCGCTTATTATACCCGGCTGTGAACAAATTCATTAGCGTTGTCGGAACGATTCTGGGAAGAATGATAAGAACACAAACCGACTCTAAAGAGAAATGTACATGATATGCTTATGTCTTCTTAATTCAGTGTTATATGCCTGACTCATTGTGTGGGTCGAGCTTACTAAATCCGCTTGTTATTGCGGTTTATACTGCTGTCCCTCATAAGACATGTTAGAAAAATCTAACCATATTGAGTTGCTGAAAGCTACAAGCGGCTGATACTTGCTTTTTATTCCTCGAAAGTGGTGGCAGATTGTCTTGCAAAACTCGTGTTTGCCCATACATCCACGATAATGAGTAAGATCATTAGGATACCTCAAAATCATAGTTGATGGAATTTTATGGTTATGGCGCTGAACAGTCTTGTCTTACAGGTTTTTATACTCAAAGTATACGTGATTGCTGTTGTGCATCAAGAAAGCCAGTAGATTGCTGAAATTCAATGAGCATGTCCTCTTCCCAATGAAAAGAAGGATGTTACAATCTTCTTTTAAACTCAACTTCTCTACTATTTCATCCGCACAACCTCTTCTTCTTCAGTAACCGTAGAACCTTAGAAGAGAACAAGAGACCCAGAATCTGAGACTAGTTGACCTGATTTATTACTGCCTTTCTTACTAAAGAAGGTTATGTAGCCAGAAAATGAAAACAAAGTAGTTATGTGCTTGTTTCTAGAAGATGTTTCCCCTAAGGACCTTATAAAAGCCATGAAGTCAGTTGATTCTTAAGTTTCTGTTAGAGGCTTGGTATTAACATAATTCAGAGTTCAATTATATCAATAACACTGGATTTTGACAGATCTTCCTAGGGGTGAACCTCTAAGCAGTAATGGGTTTTCAAAAGATAACCTAAAACCTGATGTTTTCTCTATATAAATACATAACTTAACTGATGTCTTAATTGGATAATCACCAAAAGAAAGGTTTAGGATTTTTTTTGATACCTTTCCTGTGACTAAAGAGGCTACTATTAACTTTAATGCATCTTCGTCTTCCATTCATAAAACTCATGTCGCATTCAATGATGTTAAACTGCTTTTGTTTGATATGCGTATTTGCAAGATGAACAATTTCCAATGGAACCAGAAGTGTATTGTTCCCACAGAAAGTCAAGGTGTGTAAATTGATCACATTATATATGTCTGATAACAGGCTCTCAATAACAAGGTTATGACAAAGTTTTGTATCAAACTAGATACTATTGTTTCATAATGTGAGTGATTCTGTAATCATTCATTGTGGGTTCATATTCCAAAAGTGATAATATTATTGTTTATCATTATGTCTTATCGTGGATAATGATATGCTAGATTTTTTTTGGAACCACATTATAACATCAGTTGACTCAGGTATTCCAAGAAAGCTCTAAGTTCTTGCTTGTACATGAGAATTTAGAGGGCTGATTCATACGTTGGCATGTTATAAATTACTAACACGCGTTACTTGTTGTTAGTCTTTTAAATCATAATTCATGCATTCCTATCATATGAAATTCTTGCAAAACATTTAAGTCAATCTAATTGTTTCGCTGTGATAAAACGCATCATATCTATTTCATTGTGAAAAAATAAGCAGATATGGTGGTTCACAATGGGAATAGCAAATTTGGCGCTTTTAAGATCATTGGGAAGTGTGATGTTTTTGCATTGGTACCTTATAACTCTACCACCATGATCAGTGCATATGCTAGTTAGCTTAGGACTTGAAGTTAGATATTACTCCCAATCTCCTAATGCATGAGCATTTGGGTTGCCTTTTGATTAAGATTGTGACACCTATAACTAGCCGATCAAATGATTGATCATATTCAATTGGGTCCATAACGTACTCTAAAATTCTGGAACACCTAGTTATGTTCTATGCCTCATCCAAGATCTAATAGGTGTACCTGTTCGTAGTTAGTGTTGCTGCAACACATGATGCAAATCATCGAATTTCTATAGTGATGTATAGATTTACCCACTTAGACTTGTGTGGCGTATTTCTGAAATTCATCAACAAACGTATTGCTAATCTACAATGGAATCTGCAATTTCATCTTTAGAATTGGGCAGACGATAGTAAGCCGAATTGGACAGATGCTAACTCCTATTCTGGATCATTTCCATTTGTCGGGGGAACCTATCGCGCATTCGAGTCAAATCTCAGTTGCATGTGATTCTCATAGCATCGCAATTGGAGTTGCATGAGCACAACAGATTCCTCACACACGGGAAAGAAGGAGACATTAGGTTAGCATGAATCTGTGAGAATTGATCAAACAATAATTTCTTGTTTTGATTAATCACCTTGAGTATATGTAAAACTGATAAGAATATTCGACAGATCCTTCACAATTAAGGCTTTGTAGATAAAAATTGAGTGTGGATGGTCAGCACAGGAATGGTATTAATAAGCCTTATGCTAGAGTAAGATTGTAATGGATTACCCAATCTTGGATTGTTGAAATTCAGTTCAAAAGGGTCAACGAGTCATGATGTAAATCGATTTTACTACACCATTGCCTTAATAAAAAGTGATGCTAGAGTATTTTATTAATTGATATAAGGTCGAGTCTTCGCTCTTTAATAAGTTCTCATGATTCCCTTATTTATGTGTTCGTTTGGGTATGAGACCATAATCGTGATGAAACTACCGCCTATATTGAATGTAGGGGACTGATATTTGCCAATCCCCTATGAGACTCTTAGAAGTCTTGGATGTCTCATGTTAGAGCTGCAATGATAAGATCCGGGATCTCGTTGCGATTGGTACCAAATTCCTATATACATGTTGTGTGCTCTGAGAACTTGTTCGATTTATTGAGTAAAAAGTAGAGATGTTTCTACGATACTGCCTTGATTAGGTTCAAGGCAAATATCCACCTAAAGATGGCATGTAGAACACATTTGTAAAACAATGGGTCCAGTTCAATCCATTAAAGACATTTGATATCTTAATACACCCTTGTATGTCTCATTGCCAATTTGCCTGTACTCGTTGTTCTCTACTTATATTTCTTGTATTCTAGCTGGGAATGTTGCGTTTGAACTCCCATTTATTTGTTCACAGCAATATTACTTTTTGTCCCACTGGTGAAAATTTTGAGACCATTTCTTGTTATTCATAAGGGCTAATTTACTAAGTGTTTGAAGCATATGATGTGATAGCTTGAGGCTATCCCCCACATTGCGCGCGCCTTGCCGCCCGCTCCGGCCGTACTCGCTGTCTTGACACGTTGCCTCGGCTGCGGGCAGCGGCCGTGTGTGGGCCCGTTACACTCTCCTCTATATTTTTTGGTCAAACTTCTTTGTATCCAGTGAGTGTACGTAAATGATTTCCATCCTTCAACAAAATTGATTACGGATCTATCTTCCGATTTTTGCCTAGAAATCTGCCCTCATTAATTCCGAATCTTTGACCTTCCAATTCCCTCAACCCCATAATTACCGTTCTTCTTTCCTCTTCAGAAAAAAACACACAAAAACACTATTCTCTCACAAAATAAAGTCCATAATAAACACTCCGTTTCTTGTTGCATTGGTCTCGATCGGTCTTCACATGATTCCGTTTTGTCGTGATAGGTTTACACGCCTTAAGCCGAAGATGCGTGTATCTATCGGCTGGATCGATTGCCGATGTTGATGCCGTGTTGTCACGAGTACGGGTGGCAAATTCGACTTCATAGCACATGATCTCTGACACGCCGCGACAATTTCAGTAATTTTGTTCTTTGTGATTACTTTAGCGTCTTTATTTGTCCAAACATTATTCATGATGAATGAGCGACAATTGTTACTTAGTTAATATTTGTTTGGTCTTATGAATGTATTTCCAAGGGGACCCATTCCTCCCCCCTTGGCTGATAATAAGAATTTAGCATTGTCTTACATTACTTTCTCACCATAAATTGATTAAACATTAGATCAATTTTTTCCAAAAAAAAACCTCCGAATGGGTCCATCGTTATATAACTTTGATTTGATTGTCTTTGCCATGATTTGACCATATAGTTGGACTAGGGCACAACTATATGATCTATTCCCAGAATGGAATCGTACAATTAAAATCCACTTTTTACCTCATCAAATATAATAGTAATGAGAAATGATGGAAGCTAAAGGGAGCTATTCCCACCTTATCTCACCATTGATTGAAGTCATCCTCACCCCGCATTTATGTGGGTACTTATACCCCAACAACAAAAAAAAGCCCCTATAAAAGAGACGGGTACTGTTCATATGACAGCGTGTACATGTGTTGCGCCTCTCTGCTCATTCCCAAATTACCACATTGCCAATAACCTATCTCATCCCCTCCTTCATCCCTTCCCAGGGCTCCAGCATTTCGTCTCCTATTTTACGGTCTATCTCCTCTCCTCCCCTAATCTATTTTCCCTCGTTCTTCTTGCCTCGTTCTTTTTTCCTCAATCTTAATCTGCATTACACTTCACCATTTTCACACCTTAATTCATTCATCTTTCTTGCCGATTACCACTCACCGGCATTTCGAATAAGGTGGTTTTCATTTCGCCAATTTCTAAATGTCGTCCGCTACTTAGCTTGGCGTTTGGCGGTTATGACCGCATGCACCAGTGGCGCGAAAAGGGTTCTTAAGTGTAGCGGGTGTTCTCGTTTGTGGGGCTCTTAAATCCATTGTTAGTCTGGTATCGTTTATAGGTATTGTGGTTGCTCTTAAATCATTGTTGGGTTTCAGTTTTATAAGTTCTTTGTCTTCTTGTTTTTGTCTAAGTTATTTTGGCACTTTAGGTCCAATTTGGTTTAATTTTAGAAATTGATTTTCTGAATCGCTGTTCATTTTTTGGGTATTCGATTTAGGTTTTGCCAATATTGGGGTTTTTAAAGATAACCGTGAGTTTTTATCTTTCCCAAATTTTCGTGAACTCTCATTGTTGATTTTAAGTTTATATTTTTTTTCCTTTTTTTTCTGCATTTGTTTATAAACTGAATAATTTTCTTCAACTCCATTGTTTAGAAGTTTAATGGGTTTAAGTATTTTTCTTTTTTTTTTTTACTTGTGTTACAACTTTAAAATTTTGCTGTTGAACTCCATTGTTGAAAAAAAGATAAGTTTGGATCAATGCTTTTTTTCTTTTAATTCTAAGCAACTTGCAATGTTAAAACCACTGCGTATTTTTTTTAGGGATTCCAGATTAGTGTATTGCTTTACTAACTCAGTTGATCATATGCCACCTTGTGATTTTACCACTTGCGTGGTGCTGCCTAGCAGAGGACGGCGACTCCGAGGTTCGATCTCCTCTGTTTTCCACTTTCTATCTTTCTTGTTCGTTTTCAGTCTTGAGTTCTCCATTTTTTCTAAGTAGAATTGGAGATTGTTGCTAATTCTACTCGTGAGAAAGTTTTTTGGTTATTTTTCCGTTGTTTTTTCGTTTCTGGATTATTAGTTCTTCTTTAATTTTTTTTCCTTGCTTGTTGTAGTCCATTTGCTAATTTTCATTTTTTTCCTCAATTTTAGGCTAGTTGTCGATGTAATAGGATTAAGTATGAAGATTCTACTACTAATGACTATATACTCATAAGTACTTATGGTAAAAGCTATTATTCTTATTGTGTTTAAAATATGATTGTTTGTCCAACTCTTTATGCTCGTCTATTTTCTTTCTCGATTGTTTGTAGAGTATTTGTGTTTCGAGAGTCAATTTTCAGACGTCAAATTTTCGATGTAGTGTTAGCTATAGGATGTTGTATTCCAAAAATTTGTCCGCACAAATATCTTTTTTTCATTTAATATTTCTCTTGCCCCATTGTGATTAGTGGTAGTGACACTTCATTACCTACAACACCACTAGCATTCTTATGACCTGCAAGATATATGCATCTCTACATTACTACGGATAAATCGTTGATTTGTAGTTATAAGAATCTAGGCCAAATCTGACGCTCATAGTGGCTATGTTTATATCACTATGGTTTACAGAAGCATGATTTCCTTTGTTTCGTCCTTGCATAAAACATCTTTTGTAATATTTTTGTTATCCCGCATACTGAGAATATTTTTCTCTTCGACTATGTTACTATAACAGTTCTTGTTGGGTTATCTAGGTCTCATTTCGAAATTTGCGTTATCAGGTATGCTCATTAAATTTTAATTATCAAATACATATTGGTATTGATACACTTGATGTTATCTTGGAATACATAGTTGTATTGATACACCTGTGTACAGCATATTGATACAATGAAATTGATATCCCTTTATATGTAAACGAATTTCATAACATTTAACTTAGAGTATAACCTTTTACCTCAGTCCTATAAGATGACATTTCATTTACTAAGATGCATACATTTATGATAAAGTTCCAGATTGATTTGCAGCTGTCTCTTAGAGTCGAAAATTCCTCACTTGAAGATGTTACTGTGGAATCGAACAAAACTCAGTCTCTGATTTTACTTTTATTACGCACTTGTAGATTGGCTCCGACATTTTTTATTATTGACGCAATGTTTTGAGAGTATTTGAAAAGATATTCAGAGGGAGAATCAAGTGTTGGTGCAATATGTGCTTGAGGCGCTTAAAATAGTACGTTATTCCCCTCCTTGCTTGCTCTAATTTCCTCTCTTTTCTTGTGTTTCTGTATTTGCCTGTTCGTGGCGTCTGATGGCTTGCAGATGGCTGCCAATTTGGAGGGAAAAATGACTGCGGTAGTGGACTATCAATTTTCCTGCCATCCCTTGTTTGTGTTTGTTTGCCACTGGTTGACAGTGTCTCTCATGTCGGGCGCAGTTTGTGGTGGCCTCAACACTACAGGCAACAGCTGTCATGATTCTGTGAAAATGACAATTTGTGGCTGTGTTGTTTGTATGAGTTGCATAGGTGTTGCAGTTTCGAAACTAATGAAGTGGGCAAGAATGCATGTTTGAGCCTATATTTGATGTTTATGTATATTCCTGAATTCTAGTATCACCACTCGTCGCTGACAATAGTGAGGTGCTCTTCTTGGCTCATGTTAATCACCATAAAACATCCAAACTCTTAAACACACAAGATAAGAAAACTGACATTCTAAATCACTAATTAAAACGGACATAAAGACTTTACTACTAATAAAAAAATATATTATAACAAGACCACAAACATTATAAATATATAAGATAATACAAGCCTTAGATTTTAGTATTTATACGGATTTATATCATAGAATCGACTGTATGTTTTAATACGTTGCCGCCAAAATGTATCCAGTTATCTGAAAAAAAGTTGTTTTTTGATATATTTGACCTTTGAAATATGATGATAATATGTGTTTACAATAAAATCCTCATGAACAGTAATACACTTGTCAGAGTAAGATGTCTTGACATGGAGTACACCAAAGCATTGAAACAGTATCTTGCGTTTCAGAACTAAGACGTGCACACTCATTAGCTTGCTCCTTCTTGCTAGAACTTGATAACATTTCCTTCAGCTTTCGAACCCTTAAACTAAACTCCTACATTTGTCGAAATGCATTTAATTTTCTGTACAAAGTAGCTTATTCATATTTAGTTTAGTATTATGATTACATAAAATAAGTTTTGAAATCTTACCATGCATTACATGATCTATGTTGTTACGCTTAATTCAAAAAAATTATTGTAGGCTTAATTCAAAAATTATAGCAATCCTCGAATTATTTAGGACTTGATTCTGGCCAGAAATTTTGAGCTCGATTAGTTGCAACTTTCGTGCCAGCATCTTATAGAAAGATTCAAATTCTGCCGTATACTATGAACTCGATGGAGCGGAAACAAAATTCCACTCATTGTATGGATTCAACATACATACTACAGAAAGCCCACACATAATCAAATGAAAAGGGACCAAGGCATATTATCTATAGCTCGTAAGAGACACCAACCACACGCATCCTTTCCCAGTATGGTACCCTTACTTTTTAACCCCAACCTTTCTTAACTCAATCCTCCAAAAAACCAACGAGCCTACATTTAGTCGCTTTTTGCATCCCTTTCTTTGGCACACCTTTTTAGAAGCTAATTTGAAAGGCGTCATTTTGTTGTCAATGGTAATTTGTTTTGAAACAGCCGCTGTGTAACAATGACAACATGCACTTGTTCCGATCACTATAATGTAATCTTTGAAACTTGTGTCACTTAAAGCAGAAATTGAGATAACAGCTTGTTTTTGTAAGTGATATCATTAAATTTTCTATAAATGAACAACTCAAAGGTTTTGGGTTGCCAGCGTGCATCGACACCTCCTCTTTATCATGCATTGTATACAGTGATGTTCCTAGATTAATTTGTACAGATAGTTTGTATAGCAGAGCTTTAGGTGAGAGATCAAAAAACTCGAGCTGATTACCATTTGTTAAACTCACATCGAGATTCCTTCTCATTTTTTGTTTCTTCCTTAACTTTCTTGTAATCCCTTTCCTCCTTACTGTAATACATAATGTGCTGATAAATTTGTTTCCTCTCGATTTGCGGCGATGAATGTGCGATGCTACTTGGCTGGGCTGTGTCTGAGCATAAGTGTGCTATCAACCCAATGTCAAGATTAGTTTGTCACAAAATAATGTGATCAGTGCTTAGTTGTGAGTCATACGATCTTCCGAAGATCGATTCAGGAGCAAGCAAAGAGAGATCGAGACGATCAGGTTGCAAAGAGGAAGAGAGTCCATTATTGCTATTGTTCTTATAGTGAAGGTGGAGTAGAGCTGTCTCTGACAAATTGTGTTAGCGGATGCTGAGGATGGATCATGGAGAGAGAAACAGAATGCAAATCAAACGAAATATAGAATAACAAATAGAATGTTGTTAATCTCTATTGTGACTTGTATTTGCTAATGCAGAATGAACATTTTAACTGAGCAATACCCTTATCCCATTTTTTCATCCCCTTTCAAATACGAATTTATTAGGATTCCTTTATCAAATTTGGATTGTGTTTTGTGAACTTTTTCGGGAATTCTGTAATCATTTTAAATACTTGAATTATAATGTATCAACAATCATTTGTAAGTACTTGAATTCTAAATTACTTTTATAAAATGCTAATGTATTTGGTTGTATTTATGGTTACTATCAAGTAGGAAGCGACGGACACTCTCCAAAGTAGCGTGTCTTGTGTCGGACACTCTTTGGACACCGCAAATCTGTTGTTCAACACAAAAAAAAGTGTTTAATTTTTATTATATTTTGTGACACAAACATTGATAGAAACGTAATGGACAAATGTCGGATACGTTTTCAAGAACATACTCTCATGACTATGTGGAGCATACTGTTTTTTTAGCATATTTCAGGTTGGTTATTTGTTTTTTCATTTAAAAATAACGCAAGACATTTCATTTGTTAGTGTTTGATCTAAAATAAGTTTGATTTCATCATTGTTAAAGAATAGACACTTAATTACATCATATTGGATACTCGCAAAAATGACAAAAGCATATTTTTAACAGTTGGACCAACGCCGCCGGGCAACATATATATATTATGTTCATCAAACTATTGTTTAAAGAAATAATTGTGCTTGGAATCCTTTGACAAATAAAAAGGTGGCAATCAATCAGTAAAGAAGTTGCCATGATTAATCCATCGAAACCAAAATCAAATATAAGTAGTCATTTTATGCCTACGTCAATAGCATTATTATTGTAGAAGAGTGCTTCTCTCAATGACAATCTCATTACATCTTGAATGAATTCAAACACGTTCATTTAAGGCAAAACATGAATAAATCATACGAATGCCTGCTAGTTTGACCTACTAGTTCAATTACCAAACTTAATTTCAAGTTTTAAGGAATATAGTGAATGGCACAACTAATAAATATACTATGCTAATTACAGTTAATCTTACTCCATATTTCGACACGTTAGGCGCATATATTATTAGCACCGCCTTATATGGTTACTATTTACATGTTTATGGCCCCCTCGACATTATATGTGGTTAACTATTTTACCCGACGTTTGTTCGGAGTGTGTTATTATTTGTTATTAATTTTCTGTATGCAATGTATTAAAGA
>SNQN01000578.1:20319-47733 GCA_008642245.1 Bassia scoparia
TACTCTTTTAATTATCATATTTTTAATGAGTTATGAATTTATGAAAAAAATCACTCGTAAATTGATGTAATTAATGCTTGATTTTATCAAATATTGTCATTTTTAGTTTTTTATTCATAACCTTTAGGGCTATATTTAACATTTTCCTATTTAATTATATATACAACTTAATGAATAATGCAAGTAAAATGAAATAAAATTATATATATATATATATATATATATATATATATATATATATATATATATATATATATATATATATATATATATATATAGCATTAGCATGTTGCTTTTGTGGGAAAACTTTGATTTTGTCTGCCACATTAAGGTAAATTCCATCAACCAACGATTGTCATTTGTGGGAATCAACGAGGGCATGAAGGGACATGACCAATATTAAAGTGTCTAATTATTCTCTGTATATTCTGCAACTAGTCTTCTGATATTTATACGTGACTCGTTTTTTTAATGCATTAACTAACACACTTTTGTTACCTCTTTTATTCTCTCCGACGGTGTGCGCACTGTTTTATTTTATTCTTTACGTTTGTTTTTTCACAAATAGAARAGAGAAAGTTTATAAATGAAAAAAAATTGAAAAATCTTCAATATATCATACTTTTGCAATTGTTTTTTCACAAGTAAGATATATATAGGGTAGCAATTTGACAGATAGATTTGTTTAAATGTATAGTAAGTTTTAAATATGTATTCCTCATAATTTTTCATAAAGTGTAGTATTAGTGACAGACTTGTCGCGTACCTATCAAAAATACCTATCAAGACTAACTATGCAGCTAGTRGTAGCAKGATCRAATCCACGAAGAAGCAACAAGTATTGATCAATCGAATATAAGCATCTAAACTAATAAAATGTCMTTTGAATTGTGATTGAATTAAACTCAGACTAACAAGAACGATAGATTATTAAAAGAGATAAACTATATGGCTAAAGAATCTAAGGCTATGGTTCACTATAGCAGTAATTAGCAACAAATTGGTATCAACATTTCATAACAAGGCACAATCAAAATAGGGTCAAAGTTCTCTCGAATCGAATGAACCATAGAACTACTCCTAACCGTATTTCTCGACCTAGGATAGTCTCGTTCTACTTGCTGACATTGATCTTGTGCTAAGTCTCAATTGCTAGCTAGATCTAAAGACTCGTGACTAATCAAATTAAGCAATTAGGTCGGGCCCTACGAAATTGATTAACATGAAGAACAATCTAACAGGAATTTGATTAATTGTCAAATTAAAAATTGTATCAAACCAAAATTGCGATAATCATATTGTTACAGATCCTCAATCGCCTTAGAAATTAAACTACTCACACATAGTTGAATTAAACATAATAATAGCGATTGGGGAACACATGATTAAAAGTACAAATAAATTAAAAGGCAATAATAAAAGAGATTAAATGATGAATAATCACCAAAAGTACGAAGAGAATTGACGAACAAATGATGAACTTTATTGAATTGCAAAATTGTATTGTGAAATAACAAACTAAGGTTCTTCAGAGAATACGTAATTGATTTTTGAAATAATCTAATAATATCAAAAGGTGGTTTACAAATTAGGATTTCTCTMTTTAWATACTCTTGATTTTCTAAGATAAATAAGCCGCGAAATTACAAATATATCCTCGCAATTAAAGCCAAAATAAGCCATGAAGAACYGGCCAAACTCGACTTCAAACCGATCAGTTTGGGRAGGCTGAACCGATCAGTTTGCGTTGYAACTCGATCAGTTTGGTCTCTSTGATCTTCCTTTGCTTTGCTTCTTTTCGCTTAATCCAAGCTTCGTGCTACTCCCGTAAAGCTCCGTAGTGTCTTCAAACATCCCAAAATTGATCCAAAAACTATAAATAGATCCTGAAACAAATCAAAACACTACTAAATACATACACAATATTAGTAGCAAAAAGGGCCTCAAGAAGGCTGAAACCATCCAAAACGACAAGAGAATGAGGGAGAAAATCATATATCCTAACAACACATCAATTAGATATAAAATTTAAACATGTGTGTTGAAAACCGTGCAWAAACTAAACGTAAAGAATAAAGAAGCAGGAAAAACATTGGTAAAAAAATGTGAGAACTAATAAATTGGTGGAAACATGGAAGTAAATTGGAATTTCAATATTCAAAATAAAAATAAAAGTAYCAATAAATAGGGATTGCGAGGAAAAGATATAACATGYGTTCCAAGTTTAATTRTTTTATAGCTAGGGTTACATATCAATTTATAATGAGGGWTTCTACRTGATGGCCCCATATGTATATTGAAAATGAGAGTGCGGAAATGAGTGATGGAGTGCCRAAATGTGCTCCCCTCTTGAGTCTTGACAATTCAATTATATTGTAAGCTAAGGTCCGTGTGTCAAGCAACCTAGGATGCATAATGCTAGCAAATACATGCCTTCCATTTGCACCATTAAGGGTGAGATTTTTGTTTAGTGATAAAGACTGAGAACATGATATGTGCAATGGATTACATGTTCGAATTTTTCCACCCAAATTGTAATTTGTACTATTCTTGTGATTTGTTTGCAAAAATTAATAAGAAGAAGAATAAGAATTTCATGTTAGTAATTTTTACCAATAAATTATCTACTTCCTCCGTTTTTTTAGTCGCCCCAGTTTGACTTTTCCACTATTCACAAGAATCACTTTGACAAAATTTTGTGCTTTACACGTAATAAAAAATATAGTCAAATGAGATCTCGTTAGATTCGTCTCATTAAATAATATATTATTATCTAGTTTTTTATAATTTTCATTAATCATAATTATAGTTATTAACGGTCAAAGTTGTGTCTCGGCAAGTGTGTTTTGTTGACTTGAACATCTAATAAAAATGGAGGAAGTATAATGAAAAAATATACTTTGTACTTATAATAATATGCAATGGTTTATTTTTTATTAATTCAATTTTTCAAATTAAAAATAAAGTTTCCTTATTATTAAACAACTATGTCTTAATATTTATTATTTTGTACTAAACATTACCTTAATACTAACCGTACGTAAGCTGTAAGAGATTTTGTTACAGTATTAATAATTATGAGTATGGTATCATTAATATGTGTGTATGCATCAATTGATCGTTGTCATGACGAACTTATCTCTATTATATAAGGGAAGGGGGAGGAAGATGGTGTATGTCCCCCCTCTTAAAAGACCATTATATCCTTAATGATTTTTAAAAAATATATGAATTGATATGCCTAAACTACCCTTTACTATTATTTAACTAAAAATGAAAATTGCATGAATTTTGCGACTTAATTAATGGAAAATTAAATAAATAAATATTATCCAAATTGAATTGAAACATATATATATTATTTTGAATTTAAAATCATATTTACTTACAAAATAATGACATTTAAGACTAATTATGTATGTTGCTAATTATTAGGTATATAAACATGTAATATGATACATACAATTATAATCATTATAATGAAATACAAGTTTCACATGTCTAAGCACGCCATCGCTGCACATAAAAACTAGTTGTTTTATTATATGTTAAGTGTAATTGAGTATAAATAAGTTGAAAACAGATAGATCGACCATGATCTGTATTCACTCTGTTGGTTAGAGATCAGTTGATTAGAACTCTCCACTCAGCTCTAGGAGATCACGAGATCGGTTTACTTCGCCTTGTGACTCTCTAAATATATATATATAAAAAATTCTGTGATCGAATAACTTGTTACTTGTCTCAATTTATTTTGTAAGAAAATAAATGTTATTCGTATTGAACATTATTTTCTGACATTAGACTGATATAAGTTCTAATTATTTCAATAACCTACTCTGTATAAATAGATTTCAGATTGACATATTACTGTATGTAGAGAGTATAATAAAAACAAAAAAATAAAAAAAAGCAATCAAGAAAAAAAATTAGTGGTTGATGAGTTGAGAAATTCTAGGCTCAATGATAAATGTGATCGTGTCCAATGATAACGGTCAAATATGCTCCATAACATCATTGTTAAGCAGCTACTCTCATCTGCCATCATTAGTATCATTGCTTACCACCATTCCTAATTATCATAACATGCACCTACACCTACACCTACACCTCCTGTATATATATATTCACCCTTTTTCGTCTTTCGCAATTTAATTTTCGGGTTATTAATGTAATATTATGTTGAAGGATCATCTATATCTTTTTAAATTATGGTTGAAATTTCAAATTACATTATTCTATATATCCACATAAAACATGATAATTTTAAAAATGGTATATAATATTGTATCATTTGTATGCAAACCAATTACAATGACAAATTAACAAGATATATTTTGGTTGAGATCAATGACCCGAAATGCCTTTTTTACACTAGAAATAACTCAATAATATATACATAGCAAGAAAGGTATCATTTGTTTCTGCAACGGTAAGAAACAACTCGATTTGTGTGTTAGAGTTTCCAATTCAAATATAATAGGAAATCTGTTAATTAATTGGTAATGCTAGAGAAGAGCTCCAAACTTAGGGGCTATAACAAATAAATCAAATAGTGATAAGGCCACTGATCTACTACGTACATAAAATTTTTCAACTGAAGTTATTGTATGCATCAGATGCACAATAAATTTATTGTACACCAAGCATATAGTGACTCATTATTCACATTACTTACTTTAATACAGTGAATTAGTGATAATAACAAGGGTCACTATATTGAGGGTTAATATATTGGCTAAAAGAGTCACTCTAATCTGGTGTACAATAAATTTATTATACACCCGATACACCTAAGACTTTGTCAGTTTTCAATACACAATGCCACCACGTAAAATATCATTTTTATTCATTTGCCCCTTACTATATAAAAAGCTAACGATGGATAATGAGCTAGAAGTAATGTATTTAAGAGTCTATGAAATTATATAGGCAACTCTAATCATCCATCAATGACAATGAGTACCTCTTGACAATTCAATTAATTGTAAGGTGTATGTGTCAAGCAACCTAGGATGCTTGCTAGCAAAAATGCGCCTCCCATAGTCCCATGATTTCATGTAAGATCTCTGGTGAGATTTCGGCTTAGAGTAAGATTATCCYCGAGTCTTAAACAAGCTCTCAGATCTTACTACGACATTCAGATTTAACAAAAATTGAATATCTAGTTCATGATAGATGATGAATCTATTATKAACAAGAGTTTTTAYATACTGTGAGACTTATCATAGGATTTCTTTTAAAGGGGATCAATCTCCTTACAACTTGAACTAACCTTTTATCGGTAAAGTTTTTATTTTATTTTTGTTATTAGATTCTTAGAAAGAATGGCAATTTTCTCCCAAAAGGTGCCAAGGTGGTGTTATAGCCATATAGGCACCAATGCCAACACTAAATGGTGCTTACCTTCAACACATCACCATGAAATAAATAAAATCCGTACAAAATATTATTATACTCGGTAAATAACTTCACTACTCAACTTTTAATCATGGAACGTAAGAACGTTCAAAGTGAATAAATAGGGAATTTGAGTTCAACAGAGGAAAATACAATGTTTTACAGCTCATGTTTACGCAATGCCAATGATTTTTTTTTATTTTTTTGTCATTTATATTGAAAATTTAGTTAGGAAGTCATAAAACCATGATTTCTCCAATGATAATAAGTTTTCGGTAGATACGTTTTGAAAAAGAGATGAGGGTTGAGTGTTTGGTAGCAAATTATTAACATATTTTGCCCTATAATTATTCTATGGGTGTTGAGTTGCTAATATAATCGAAGTTTTTTTTCCGATGCAAAACTCGAATTCGACTCAGTAAAAAACTTATATGAGTTGGATTGATTCAATTTTGTTTAAATATTATTTTTAGATGAAGAGAGGTTAGTTCAGATCACTCAATTTTTAAGGAATTGATGCACTGGGGTGGCACCTTGCTAGAAAATCTTAGAATTGAAGTGAGTAACAAACATACAAAATTTTTCAATAAATAAATGAATCCACATTATGTCCGACTTATAAATTACTATCTGCACTCCCCTCTTTCACATAAAGAATATTGTTCATGTAGGAGAGGTGGAGTGCATATAGTAATTTTTGAAGTACGAAACCTCCCCATGCATATGTGATTGGACACACAAAACTCACTTCAATTGTATTAGTTTAATTCAAAATTTTAGTTTTTTTAGTAGAGAATTTAAATACTCGGTATTTAGTTTGTTCATACTATTGCACTCACAATGTTGGTTTTGGTTTCCCATTACCTTTTGTTTTAGGAAGAGGACACTATTTGAGTATTTGTTGAGATAATTCGATAAAGATTATTTATGCTAAATGCAACTCCAAGAACTATTACATATAAGACATAAATACATTACTAATTTAAATGGTAATAAATTGTAAATTGAAGACAAAAGTATGTACTAATTGATATAATAAATGAGCAATTTTTGCATATTATTTCCACCTGAAATGCTAAATGAAGTCGCAAATGACTTAAAATAAAGTCGCAATATCGTGTGGGCTTCCGAAAACGTCATTTCTCTTCTCTCTCTCCCTAACCACCCTAACACTTCACGCACCCAACGACCAACACTAGTAGCACGACAACAACTACCACCACCACCCCATGGCAACCACTACCACTGCCACCATGCTACGCCAACAAGAACGGCCACCATGCAATGCCAAGCAGTAAGTTTTTTTTTTTATTATTATTCCTATTGGCATTCTCGCCTAACCCATGCGAGCCAACTTGGCTCCCTCTCCTAGGTTGGGCGAGTATGCCAGTTGGTGACTCTCGCCCAACCTAGGCGAGTGACCCAAGGTTGTCTCGCCTGGGTTAGGCGAGGTAGCATAACGGTGTTTGCGAGGCAATGCAATGGTGGTGGGTTTGATTTTGGGGCAAGGGCGTTTTCGAAAGTTCACACAAAATTGCGACTTTTTTTAAAGTCGTTTGCGACTTCGTTTAGCAATCCCCTATTTCCACTTTCAACTTCTTATATGTAGCTCTTTTAGGACTGTAAATAGCCTTTTCCTTTGATATAATTTCATAATTCATAGTTCCTAGGTACGTGATGCTTTATTTATGGCTAGAATTGTACCTTTCAACAACCTATAATCTGTTCGTTTTGATATAATCATCATCGTCGTCGTCATTTTTGAGACATTTAATTTTGATACGCATAATCTCTAGTTAATCAAATTGATCTCTATTATATATATAACAGAAGAGGGGAGACGACGACCACCGTGCGTGGCTATGTCCACTTGACATTATCAAAACACCCTTAATGAATTTTCATTAATACATAAATTAAATGGACATGGCTTTGGGTACACAGGAAAATTTACATTTGAAATCAATTCTAATTTTCAAAAAAATCTTTCCAAAAAAACTTACATATGGTATACAAGCAAGCATACAACCAGGCCAATATGTTTAGGACAATATGTATACAACTTAGATTTATTAATTACAGAAGATGTCTCAAAATAAAAAGATTTATTACAGAAGAAATCAGGCTTAGGGTTATTATTACAGGATGTTTATGACAATATATAACAATTCTTTAAAAAGTTCCCATAAGGAACATTTTAATGTGGAATTTATGAAGCACATCAACAGCAATCCTTTTTTCTTTCCACAATGCCAAATCAAACCATCACAATAATTTGAATTTGGGTGCTTGAAATTAGGCTATGTTTTCTATTTTGTGGTTGACTTTCCACAATGCCAAATCAAACCATCACAATAATTCACAATAATTTAACAAATTAATTTCTTTTTCTTGAATTATAGATATTTATTACTCCCTCCGTACGTTTTTTTTTGTTTGTCTCGTTTGAAATCGGGGGGAGAATTAAGAAAAACGAAGCTTTCATTAATAGAATGTGTTAATTTAATAAGATTCTTACTTGAAAAGAAAGTTATTGACTTTTTATTTAGTAGAATGAAAAAAGGTAATAAATATGTGTTGTAAAGTGAATTTTGGGAGAAATCTAAATAGTACTCCGTAGTAAAATATGATGGAAGAAAAATAATGAAAATGGTTCAATTTACCATGGGAAAAGTGGATAAAGTTATAGTTAAAAATAGAAAAAATTCCAAATAAGACAAACATTTAGGAATTTCATTTCAAGAAACAGGACAAACAAAAGAGAACGAAGGGAGTATTTGTTTTTGTTTAAATTTTGGGCACAGATTTATGGCAATTTCCTTAAAGGTTCCTCTATGTGACAGATCACTAAAGTCGAATAAATTATTAGTGCAATGTCCTTCAAAAAAAAAAGTATAGTAGTAGTGCAATATTAAATATTAAAAAGTCATTTATAATTAGGTCATTTGATTATTATCCCTAAAATACATAGTGGTAGTGAAAATTGAGAATGAGTGATAACTCAATTATTTAGAGTTTTCCTCCTAATTTTAGGATACTTTTTTATCTTTGTTCTTGTGTCTCTTTAAGATAAAAAAAATAGTGGTGAAAATTACAACATCCAATTCTTTTTAAGTTTCCATAGTATACAAAGTACTTTGTACAATACTCTCTACTTCAAAATTTGATAGTTTAAAACAATCATTTAGAGGCAAATGAAATGCAAGTCTCGGTCACATAATATAAAAGAGCTTTATAAGTGAGTATGAATGAGATTGAAAAAAATGGAGTATATCAAATCAGAATTCATTTGATGAAAAAAAAAGACATAGAACTTAAATACAATTCACTTTAATATTGAAAAATAGTATATGTTGCAATTGATGTGCAATTTTCAAACTATAAAAACTTAGGAGAGAATAATTTATTTATTTTTCCCAAAAACATGCCAACAAGATATCTCTATTATATAAGGGAAGGGGGGAGATGGTGTCCCCCTCTTAAATGTCTTTTATGTCCTAATGAATTTTAAAAATTTATGAATTGATTTGTCTAAATTAAACAACCCCTTCACTTATTCAATAACTAGTTTTTTTATGCACGCGATGCGTGCACTGATGTATAAAATTACAATTTATAAAAACAGTTCTAAAGTAATAATTTATAAAGATGTATTACAAATTAAAATAATGTTGTGATATAACAGTTATGATTAAGTTTATTACTTGACCACTAATTTTATGGAGAATTCTAATCAATTCTGGATATTGATTTTATAAATCAATCCAGTGACATATTTATATAGGGTTTCGTAATTATGTGCAACTTTTGGGGTCAAAATATATCCTGCTTAATTAACCCAAAATTTGCACATAATCACGRAACTYTATACAATTATGCAACTGGATTTATTAAATCAATCTACAGGTTTAATTAGAAATTTCCCTAATTTTCCATTATCAATATAAAAATTTTAAAAAATCATGCATTTTATTTTATCTTTTTTTAAGTGATGTTAAATGTTATTTATTTAAAATGGTCATTAATAAGTTTACATAATCAATGCAGTATTTTTTAATTGGTCACAAAATTCAAAACAACTTACAAAGTACAAACATCTTTTTAAGGGTAAAATAGACATTTTACGTGGATTCCAATATAGATTAAATTACCCTTAATGATAATTTGATTGCATATACCATATTTAACTTACTTGTTTAATATGACAAATTCGAAAATGGATTTTTTTGTGATATTTCTAAATATTGAATTCATTAAGGGTATTTTTGGTTTTTTGAAGGGGGACACCATCTTGCTCCTCCCTTCACTTATATAATAGAGATTAAAATAGAAAATGCATTTATTATATAAGTTAATTAGTGAAAAATGAAAATTATTCCAAATTATATAGAAACATATATGATACTATTCTTAATTTCAAGTCAGATTTATTTTCAAAATAATTACAATTTAAGTAAATTCTATTGTTAATTAGCTATAAGCATTTTAATTTGATATATACAATAGAAACATTTTTCATGGAATGCAATTTTCACGGATCTATGCACGCATCGCGTGCATATAAAACTAGTATAGATTTCAACTACGTCCACATGAATTTACTTACATGCCTTATTAATTAATTTAGTTATGGGTAATGCTATATATAGTCCTTAGGGCTGCATATAAACATTAAATATGCTTCCAAAATTAGTATTAATTTACAAATTCATGAAAAATTTACACAAAAATCAATGTAATTAATGTTAAATTTTTCTTAAACTTTCTATTTTATAGCCTCTTATATGCAGCCCTTAGGACTGTATATAGCATTTTCCTTTAGTTATTTATCCTATCTTTGCTTTTGAATAGATGAGAATATTTAAGACAATAACTCATGATCATATACAATAATTTAATTTTTTTTAATTTTTTTTTTTCGTTTCAAAATACTCACATAACTTATAGTATAAGTTAATATGAAATAGAAAAGGGGTGGTTTAGACGTTGGCAGTGCAACACAGCAACTAATTGCACCCAAAATTCCAATGCAAAACAACTATACAAGTAAACTTAAGTAGCATTAATATTAAACAAGTTATGTTATGGACGACCAATTTTAATGGGAAACCATTGACAAATTGAAATACTTGGCTCCCCAGCCCATGGGATTGGATTCTCATTTCCAACAAAACTCTGATTTAAACAATGATTAGCAAATTGACTTAACACTAATTAATAGTAAAGTTGTGATCAAACAATTTGACATCTTCACATGAAAGTTGGACTAGGTGGCAAACATGTGGCCCAAGTTGCAATTCTCATAAAATCAAAGTAGTGCATGTAGTAGTAAATAGTAGCAAAAGTATCATTAAAAAGGGAAATCAAGGTGATCCCCACTTTCCCAAAGGGGTATAAAACTCACAATGCACAAACTATATATACATATGAGGGCATCAATGAAAAATAATAATTAATAATAATAATAATAATAATTAATAATAATAATAATAATTATTATTATTATTCAAAGGGACCAATCAATAAAAGAACATAAAGTATGAGGGTGTAATTATCACAAATTCACAATAATATTCCCAATTTCTCTCATTGTTAGAGAATTGACATGGATAGATGGCCCTATGTGTGTTTGTTACCTTATGGTGCTTGTTTTGTGTTTTTCGTGTGTATTCATTCCTTGAGCAAACTAACACAACTATGGACGGCTCCTAAGCCTAACGTACATCACCTCCTCCCTAATCAACGGCTCTAATTGTCAGCATTGGTAGCCATTAAATTAGCTACTCTTCGATCTTTAAGGAATTCCAACACCAAAATGTTTTCACATTAGAATATATGGCGATCACATTGACTGACTAATTTTGTAAAGCTGACCTGATATGTGTATTAGGCATATTAGAATTAACTTATCAACCTTCTTGGGAGTGCGTGAGAGATGGTTCAGGTGGTTAGAGCTTCTCTCTCGTATTCAAGAGATCTTGGATGGATGGGATTATGAAAGATTGACAACTTTCATTTCAAATGTATCATTTAAATTATGAAATTTGAGTATTTAAAATGACATGGTTTGCCTTGTCATTTGAAATCCTTACCTTCATGGCTTATTACTTGATAGCTCCAGACTTTGGGCAAATTTTTCATTGAAATTATTGGATATGCAAACACTATAATTGTCTCAATTCCAGAATACTATAATTGTCTCAATTCCAGAATTTTGAGTGAAATTTTGCAATCCGAACACACCACTAAGGTAATTAAGCTGGTGGAAACTAAAATACTTATCGTAGATAATTGAAACTTTGTAAGGAACACAAAAACCTTTCAATAATTGACTGTCATATACATTTTTCTTGCCCGATCCGTGCCCACTACCACCATCATGAAGGCTTGCCCAACCACCGTTGTCATCGACTCATCATCGCCGCTACCGGTTGATGGTGTATCGGTGATGGTGGAAGTGAAAATATGACATTAATTAGATCACTTCCTCTTAAATTCAAGTGTTGAATAGCGAATATATGTATGAACTGTCCCACATTGGATAAAGAAGAGAGAAAAAAACACCACTAAAAAACATACTAGGGCTTATGTGTGAACCTAGCTAAGTCTTCTCCAGGTCTCCTCTAGTAGGGATACCATCAATAATTAGGGGTATGATCGATATAATATAAGTATGAACTTCTAATTTTTCTAATGGCATATCATGAACTTTTGAAAATCAAGACTCAAGCCCTCCACTTTTTTTTTTCTTTTCCAAATCAATTGGCAAAGGTATACCAAGACTATCCACATTTATTTGTTGATTATTAATTATTATCATGCCTTTAATAATCAACAATAATGCTAAATTACTCAAATGCAACCTACAAATGAATTTCTTATGGTCTTGTTTGGCAAGTATAGTTTAGATTTTTTGAGTTTTAACTAGTGGCGGGTTTTGAGTTCCGATTTGACTACTCTGTTCGTTCCACGAAATTTCTACTACTTCTCTCATATGGACGTTCTTATGTGAGGGGGAGTGATAGAGTATATATTATATTCTTGGGCCTCAACCATCAGCTTAAACTTTTGGTTGAGATGGTCCGATTAACAGTAATTAGTAGTTATATACTTCGTATATAAAGATTCTTGTTTAGTTTTTTTGACTTAATTTTAGGTCCAATTAATTTAGTTGAGGGCTTAAATTTATTTTGATCTAGTCTTGATTCAAACAAATTTACTAAGTAACTTAAAGTTACTTTTGATCAACGTTAGCTAACTAGAAAATCAATGAATCAATGATATTCTATCACTATAATAAAAGTGTTTGGAGTAACATCACGTAAGTCTATTTTAATTTATTGACCTTATTTTTACTTATTAGAAATTAACTAAACTTAAGGTATTGTATGCATCATATGCACAATAAATTTATTGTGCATCAAGCATATAGTGACCCTTTATATCAATATAGTAACCCTTTATATCAATATAGTGACCCATTTCACTTTACATCAATATAGTACAGTGATAAATAATAAGAGTCACTATATTGATAAAAAAGGTTATTATATTAATCAAAAGCGTCACTATAATCTGATGCACAATAAATTTATTGTGCATTCGATGTACCTAATACTTTGTCTTTTTTTTTTACTTGCTAAAATTAAGTATAAAAGACGAATAGAACAAACTTATAAGGACACAATCATATTTTACCCACTCCTGTTCAAAATATAATAAATCGTGACATGCTAACCCTTGCTTACCTCTGACCTCTTACCTCCTTTCATGCTAACTCTATTGTTATCATAAATAATTAGTGAGTTTTAATTATAAAATAGTAATAAAAATAAATTTAATAGAGTCGTGCATCGCACGGAGGCTAAATTAGGTCAAATAATAAATAATGTTGACATTCTAACTCAGATCTTCACCCTTTCTTTCTTGGTTTATGGAGTTACTACAAGTAAAGTTAATCGATCAAATTAAAACAGAACATTAATAAATATTCTACTCATTGGCAAGTGAGACTTGTCTATTGTTTTAGGGAAGGTAATAGGGTAGCGGATAAATTAGCCGAACATGAGTGTGAATCAACTGGATCGTATTCGATATTACGAGGAAGCTAAGCTTTTGATGATACAATTCCTCTAATTCAAACTGCTATAAGTGGTGTCACCGCAACTCGTGTAATTTTGTTATGTAATTTCTTTTGTTTGTTTTGGGATTTTGCCCCACTTTTGCACAAAAAATAAAATAAAAATAATTTGAAAGAAATTAAAGGGAATACACTTAAACTCAACTAAGTAACTAAAGACTATTTCGATCCAAGCATATACCAAACAAATTTCTCACTCGTCTCAGCTCACTCATTATAATCGTTGTGTCGCAGATTCGATTATTGGAAATTTGGAATCATATTTAGTTGAGAAAAGATATTTTTATGAGGAACTGATGAACTTTTCCACATTAACTAAAAAGAAATAAAGTCTCATTATTATATCATTGTATTATTAAAATAAAAAAATAAAAAAGTCAGAAGATCAAAATGGGAATTTTTTAATCAATCGTGGAGATTGATTTTAATAAATTAATCCAGTAACATATTTGTATATGATTTCGTAATTATGTACAATTTTAATGGTTAAAATATGTCTTTCTTAATTAACCTAAAAGTTGCACATATAATAATTACGGAACCCTATACCAATATGCCACTGTCCAGGATTGATTAGAAATTCCCCGATCAAAATTATCAAAAAAAAAAAAAACTCTTAAGTTGTAATTCGAGTGCAAGTCGCACGCAGAAGTGAAATATACACGCGTCAAAGATGACAACATAAATAGCATGATTCCCATTCAATATTCTATTTTCATTCATTACCAAATGATACAGTATCTATTTTACACTGCTATAAATACTCCCCAATTTTACCATAATATAACCAATTCAATTCAAATATATAGCTCGTGTCTCATATAACACACCAAAGAAAGTTATACTACTCTACTCTTATATATTCATTTCCTAAGTTTTTATCACTTTCTTATCATACTATCATGTCTTCTTTAGCATTTCATGCAACAACAAATAGTGGGTTTTCAAGCTCATCACCAACATATGCATCAAAATTGTCCTATAATAACAATAATAATATGAATAATAATTGTGTTGTTTCCTGTAAGAGGAATTCAATGTTTTTTGGTAATAATAACAAAAAAAATTGCGAAAACATCGATTTGATGGCTACTCGTGTGGCCACTAGATTGCCTGCAGTAGTTGCTCCTCCTCCTCCTCCTCCACCACCACAGAAAGATGAAACAAAGAATGGTGGTAAACTGACTGCTTGGACAAGTGTTAGACAAGAAAGATGGGAAGGAGAACTTCTTGTTCAAGGCGAAATTCCAACTTGGCTGGTATGTTTATCTTTTCTTTAGAAAAAAAAACTAACTACAATATGATTTGGTATATTGGTTTATCCCTAATTATAAGGCGTTCATAATCAATATCATATGCGTCATAAATGAAAGATTTTAAGAAAGAACTGGTAAAGTATAATAACATATTTCTAGACCTCGCTCAACCATCATCAGCTTAAAGTTTTGGTCAAAATAATTCATCATATCTAACTTAAACATCATCATATGTGTGGCAAATGATCAAAAAAATCGAACATATATCAAGTTATATTTTTTGTCACTCTTTTTAACAAACGAAAAATAAATAATATTAATATCAAGTTAATAATGTCAAATTTCTTGACGATCAAATAATAAAAAAGGGAGCTAAAATACAGTACATAATTGCTCATAATGTTATTATTGAACACAAAACACTAGTACTATATAAAAGTTGGGCCTACGATGCACTCATACTTATATGATTGATAGACCACATTAAGATGCAAGTAAGCCAGTAATATTCAATCGAATAATATAATTATATAATTACACTACTAAACTTATGCACCAAATAATTTAATCACTTTTTTTTAACTATTCTTTCATCGTCAAATTTTGTTTGTGGTTTTAATCATTATGCCTCCTATGCATGGATGAGCACAAATTAACCACTTTACTTAAATTCTCAATGCAAATCAATGTAAGTTTGTTTGTAATCGCCGCTACTACTTAAGATCTTCCTGGAACGTCCATATAAGGAAAATAGTAGGATCTTTGTGATACGAAGGAAATACTTCACATAAAAATTATATTGCACCTTATTATAATGAGGGTTTGACAAAACATAGTATTGTATATTTTTAATGATAATAATGCATGTTCAAGTGCAGCGTGGTACATATCTTAGAAATGGTCCGGGCTTATGGCATACGGGTGACTACCATTTTCGGCACCTCTTCGATGGCTATGCAACCATTGTGAAGCTTCACTTTGAGGACGGAAAGCTCGTAGCTGGCCACCGGCAGCTTGAATCTGATGCGTACAAGGCGGCGAAGAAGAACCGGAAAATATGTTACCGTGAATTTTCAGAAACTCCTAAAGCTAAGAATTTTTTGGCTTACATTGGTGACTTAGCCAAACTTTTCTCTGGTGCATCACTTACTGATAATGCTAATACAGGTAACTATTTTAATTACTACCATATATACTCATTTCCCTGCTAATTATACTTTTTGTGTGTAGTTGCTAACAATTTCTTACACTATAATAATAATAATAATAATAATAATAATAATAATAATAATAATAATAATAATTTGATTTTTTTTAATTATATTTAATTTGAGTGTTTGTAGGAGTGGTGAAGCTGGGAGATGGTAGAGTAATTTGCCTAACAGAAACACAAAAAGGGTCGATAATAATCGACCCAAAAACACTGGAAACAATCGGAAAATTGGAGTTCAATGACCCATTTTCAAGGCTACTCTTACACTCGGCACATCCAATAGTAACTGAAGACGAGCTGTTGACTTTGCTCCCTGATTTAGTCAACCCTGGATATTTAGCGGTCAGGATGAAAGCAGGATCAAACGGACGGCGTGTCATCGGAAGAATCAACTGCCGCGGGGGACCCACGCCGGGGTGGGTCCACTCCTTCCCTGTCACCGAAAATTACATCATTGTGCCGGAAATGCCCCTGAGATATTGTGTGAAGAACTTGTTGAGGGCTGAGCCTACCCCACTTTACAAGTTTGAGTGGCACCCTCAATCTAAAGCTTTTCTCCATGTCATGTGTAGATTTAGCGGCTGCTTGGTATGTACTCACTACTAATCACCACTATTCACTATTCACTATTCACTATGCTCTCCATTCTATTCTTGTCGCTAAATTTTCACACCTAAAAAGTCATACGACATTTCCATTTAAATTTATCGTCATAATAATCACATAAACATTACAAATGTCTTCAAATGAGTAACCACAAATAATAATAATAATAAAAAAAGAAAATGGATTAAAAAACGAGTGTACTATACCATGGTACAATAGAAGCTAAGTAGTGGTAAGTTTAAGAAGGGAAATTTCTAGATATTTTGACTTGGAAGTATATGTTATATTTAAGCCACGTTTCTATTTAAATCAACAAAGTGACTACATGTGAAACAATTATGACATGCACTAACACAATTAGAAATAATAATTGGTGATATATACTTGTATTTCCAAGTTTTGAGGCACCGAGGGTCGGGATAGTTCAATTGGTCTAGAGTTCTTCTTTCGATCTCAGAAATATACGTAGATCAATTCTCATCCCCGATCTTGTCAGTCTCTAGATCGACACTAAAAACAATCTAAAACTAAAGTGATAATTATATATTGGGATATCATATGATGCTTGAGTATAAAGATTCAGTTGGATCATTACAAATCTATCAATCAATAATAAATTAATAATTCTGATCGATGCCTTTGTTTCCATTAAACTAAATAATCATTCATGTTCCCTCCCTCCTTCAAATCCTTGTTATATTTTATTAATTTAATAAGTGTTATAATGGAATTTAAACTTTAATAATCATGCACATTACATTACAGTATACTTTGTAATTTTGTATATTTATTTATGCTAAACATATGGTATGTATATGTTCAGGTGACAACTGTGGAAGTGCCATTGTTCTTGACATTCCACTTCATTAACGCATACGAGGAAAGAGACGAGGAAGGCAACGTAACTGCGATCGTTGCAGATTGTTGTGAGCATAACGCAGACCCTTCTATTCTCGACAAACTTAGGCTCAACACTTTGCGTTCGTTTATTGGCCAAGATGTGCTACCAGATGCAAGGTATGTTACACCACGTACTTCACCTATGTATATAGGGACTATGGTAACCTCCCTCAAAATCCTCTGTCCCACTTTTTATGTATTACGAAACCGTATGACTATGCATGCATTTCTTATTTTAATTTTATAAATAAGAACATACGACAAAGTAGTGAATAATAATGGAAAAAAAATATAATAATAATAATTGTGACACATGCATTACAAATCGAGCATTTGTTCGGGGCTTATCTAGTACGTACTAAAGTAAATTTCACTTTCCGAATTTTTCCTCCCAAATTTCCCTCTCAATAGCACTTTATTAATTATTGCATAGTAAAATGTAAAAAACATTTAATGAAGATTAATAAATGTGTTTTTTGAATAAAATTTTATATATTTATTTATTCATATACAACTGCTATACAATAAAAAAAACTACAAAAAAATGTTGAAAATAAAACCTTATAACCGAGCATATGCTCGAACATTATCTAGTGTATATATATATATATATATATATATATATATCAATTCATAAGGATGTTTAAAACTTGTTCTTCTTTTCTTTTTGGCAAATTGACCTAGCCAACAACTTGGGTATTGAGTTTATATGATTGTTTTGGCGTAGGGTTGGTCGCTTCACAATTCCGATGGACGGAATGCCGTATGGAAAGCTAGAGGCGGCACTTGAGCCGGACGAGCATGGAAGAGGCATGGATATGTGCAGCATCAACCCTTCATACTTGGGCAAAAAATACCGTTATGCTTATGCTTGTGGCGCTCGCCGCCCTTGTAACTTCCCCAACACTCTTACTAAGGTAATTGATACTGTTAAGAGCATGATAATTGATGAGTCAACATATGTTGGCCATCTTATTATATATATATGGTTGGATGAAGTCTAGTCACTAATGATAATGTGATGGAAGTGATTGAAGTTACACTATATGCATCAATGCATGTAAGCATGTTGTTGCATGCACTATGCAAGACGATGATGTATGTCTTTGCTGATGCTTACTAGTTCATACTCACTTTAATTTATGTGAATTTACCGGGCGTTTGACAAGTGGGAATGGGAATTGAGAGGTGTTAATGTAGTGTTACATCACATGGAACATTAACAATTTAACCTTAATAATCAGTTTACAACTAGGAAATGTAGGGTTAGTGTTACACTGTTAATACAGTACTTAGATAAAAACATTACAGTAGGTGAAATGACTGTCATCAATCATTTCACTGCAGCACCTGCATAATCCTTTATTAATTTTAGTACTGCAGTTCTGTATGTGCAGTGTAACAAAGTACAGCTTTGCTTAATGAATTTGTATTAATTATTATTCTGCAGATTGATTTGGTTGAGAAAAAGGCAAAAAGCTGGTATGAAGAGGGTGCAGTGCCTTCTGAGCCATACTTTGTGGCTCGCCCTGGAGCAACTGAAGAAGACGATGGTTAGTTCATATACATGTTTTCATGTACTCGCGTTTAATATAATTTGCGATGTATACTTTGACAAGTACGAACAATGTTTAGATAACTCGGACTGTATATACTTGCAGGAGTGGTGATATCAGTAGTTAGCGCGAAAAATGGTGAAGGATATGCATTGGTTCTTGATGGTTCAACCTTTGAAGAGATTGCACGAGCCAAGTTCCCTTATGGCCTTCCTTATGGCTTGCATGGATGCTGGATTCCTACGGAATAAACCTATCTACTCTACTAGTTACAATCTACCCTACCTCAAGTCGAAAAACAGGCAAACAACATGAATAACTGTTATAGCAACATCGACCGAGGTTTCTTCAGTGTTATCAGTCATACCTCTTTTTGGGGCCGGCAAATGACCGGACAACGAATAAGGATCTGTATACCTCACAAATCTCCTTCCATTGGTTTATTTCGAGGTTCCGCAGTCTTCAGCTATGTATGTTTGTAATTGTAGATACATGTGTAAAAGAAAACTAGGTCATGTATACTTCATATAGTATAGTCTATTTTGAAAAGTATAGTAACAGTCAAGAAAAAGATACAGATTATATGAAAGGTAATTAATAACTTCATGTATATTCTGCCAAAAAAAATAAAATAACTTCAATGTATAGAATGCACGTATGTGGTGATTTGTACTTGTGTATACTTTTAATACGTCTGTATATTGCAGTACTACCTTTCTACTGCATTACTTGCTGCAATCAGCAGCAATGACAAAAACTGAATGCCTTCTCAGAATTGCAATCAGCAGTAATGGTAATACCCAATCAAATTAATGGAAATATTCATCAATCATCCCTATACATATGATGAAATCGAGTTACAAAGTATTCAATCACGGTAGTATTATTAACGAAGGTGTTTGAATGATAAATTCCTGTAGTTCTACTATACAAAACTGCATAGTAGCAAGCTCAAAATTTCAGGACTAATACATTATGCAAAAAAGAAAGGAAAATTTCATGAATCTGATCGTTTTGAATCACAGTTGTAAAGCCATTGCCGGCACAGTGCAACCATTAGCAGTTTAGCATGCTTAGCTTGAGCGGAAGGGAACTCCATGTTCGGTCTTGTAACTTAGATGGAGTGTTTTTCTGACCCTTTTTCTAGCTTATTTCTGGTCGGTATAAACAGCATCAACGTCATCAAGTTCGAGCAATTTAGACATCAGCTCCTTGTTCAATTCCATGGCTTCATCATCTACCTGTTCAAAGAAGCATAAACTGCGATCATGAAACCTCCTCAAGAAAACATGAAAGACAAAATTGAAATCCTTTTTATTTATTTTACATTGAACCATCATAACAAGAGAGTGTAAAATTAAGAAACAACCTTGTTTGTAGGATGCAGTTTGAACCCACGAAAATAACAGTACTCGACTAATGCAGTAATGCTGCTATTCACTAAGGCCATTTAATTTATAGGACACAGCTTAGTTGTGGACTGATCTAGCAGTTGCCTTTGCCTACATTAAAGGTTCTTCCAGTCTAAAAAGTTCTTAGATATGTGCTCTCAGAAGCAATTTGTGGACTGATCTAGCAGTTGCCTTTGCCTACATTAAAGGTTAAGGGCATGCACTAGCATATTCGAAAACCAGTTTGGTTTTATGCCTGGGCGATCCACAATAGAAGCAATTTATTTGTTAAGACAAATGATGGAGTTTTAYAGGGCGAGGAAGAAGGACCTCCATATGGTCTTTATCGATCTAGAAAAGGCTTATGACAAAGTACCAAGAGATGTACTTTGGTGGGCAATGTTGAAAAAAGGTATTCCCCGGAGGTACATTGACCTAGTTAAGGACATGTATCGGGGTGTGTCAACAAATGTTAGGACTTGTGATGGATTGACAAAGGACTTCCCTATAACGATTGGTTTGCATCAAGGGTCGGCATTGAGCCCTTTCCTTTTTGCATTGGTTATAGATGAAGTGACAAGGCCAATCCAAGAGGAGGTACCATGGTGTATGTTATTTGCGGATGATATTGTATTGGTGGATGAAACTAGAACTGGGGTTAATGCCAAGTTGGAGCAATGGAGACACAGGTTGGAATCTCGAGGATTTAAGCTAAGTCGGAGTAAGACTGAGTATTTGGAATGTCGATTTGGGTCTCAAGTGGGGACCAATGATGGAGTGGTGAGGTTGGACGGAAAGGACTTGACCATGAGTGATTGCTTTAAGTATCTTGGGTCAATCATCCAAAAGAATGGAGATATTGACCAAGATGTGGCTCATAGAATTAAGTCAGAGTGGGTTAAATGGAGAGCGGCTACAGGAGTGTTATGCGATCGAAGCATCCCTTTAAAGCTGAAGGGAAAATTTTACAGGACTGCTATAAGACCAGTTTTGCTTTATGGTACGGAATGTTGGGCCTCCAAGAAAGAGCATGTTCAAAAGGTTGGGGTCACCGAGATGCGGATGTTAAGATGGATGTGCGGGAACACTCTACGAGATCGAATAAGAAATGAAGTTATCCGCCAGAAAGTTGGTGTTGCAGATATTGCAAGCAAGTTAAGGGAAAACCGCTTGCGTTGGTTTGGGCATGTAAGACGGAGACCTCAGGGGGCACCGGTGCGAAGAGTGGAAGAGTGGGATCAAGGGGATCTTAAACGAGGTAGAGGGAGACCAAAAATGACTTGGTGGGAAGGAGTTAGGAAAGATCTGAAACAGTTGGATTTGCAAGAGAGTGAGGCTCTCGATCGGAGGGAGTGGAGGAGGAAAATTTATGTGGATGACCTCCCGGAATAATCACATTTGGTTCATGTTAGCCGACCCCACATATGGGATTAAGGCTATGATTGATTGATTGATTGATTGATATGTGCTCTCAGAAAAAAAAAAAAAAAAAAAGGCAAAGTAGCACTAATGCACAACTTCGACAATGTTTATCATAAACTGATAAAAGTACAGAAAGTTCAATCTTTGTAGTCTGAACCAACTTTCACCTTTCTGAAACCTAGCAACCAGATTTATAAAGGTTATATACTTCTTCCAAATTCGAACCCCAATGTGTTCTTCTAACAGTATCCACTTTGCATGGAATAACATACCCCAATACCTTAATTTTGACACTAGTAATTATATTTTTCCAAAAATGCAAAAGCTGAAAGTGAAAAGAAAAACCTTAGGATAACTATGTTCCACCGAATTACCCACCTCCTCTGAGGCATTTCACATTTCACTCCTCCATGCCACAACATTAGTTTACGCAGTACCATAATAAGAATGGGAGACAGCACATCACATCTTGCTGTCATCCTGTACCCTTTCAGATCTCCCTCATCAATCAAGGACCCATAGAGGCTGATAAGCGAAAACTTAGTCATAAATTGGATACATTGCATGGAACCCATCTTCATACTGGCTGACTCCAATGGAAACATCACATCAATCGGCCTTTAGAAAATGCAGCCTGCTATGCATAAGCTTCATGAGTTCCACAGTATAACTACCTCCAATTACAGACTTCTAAAGTGCTAGCATCTACATATAGTAAGCCAAAAAAAATAAATAAAAAAACAATAAAAATAAAAAACTTGCAAATCATTTGTCCAACAAACATTATTAGGTAAGCATTTGAGAATAACAGTGTCAACTGTCAAGTGGCCAAATATTCTCAGTGAAGCTAAAGTGCGACTAGTTTTAACAGTGAAGTCCACATTCCAGCACACAATTAAACATCTCTGAACAACTTACATGTTACAGACCAATTCGAAGAGTGGAAATGTCAAAAGGTACCAAAGGTCCTAACTAGTTTAATCCTCTTCAGACTTGATTGTAAACTACAAGATGATAAGAAAGTAGATACATATGACGGTATATTATTGACCCTCAAGGGTCTCCTCTTTCTTTCTAGTTGTTAGTGTGCTTTATTCAAATGTTATTTTAGCATAGTGGAAATGCGCAATGAGGAATGTTGGGAGTTGGGACAGACGCGAAGGAAAGGATGGATATTTTTATAAAAATAACAAGAAAGAACTAAAAACGAAAGGTCCTCATACTGGATTAGAAATATTTTCATTCAGTTGTATAAGGTTAAAGGGGAACAACAGAGGCCTCCTTGGATCCCAATTTTCAAAATGGTATACAATGGGCCCTCCCACTCAAATGAAGTTCCATCCCCAGCCTCAAGCCCTCAACCCCAAGCCAAGTTTTAAACAATCACATAGGAAGTGTGCAACGGACCCAAAAGTTCCTGGACCACCAGCTGTGATCACCTACTCAAGGAGGAAGAGACAAGGTAACAGTAAGCAAAGGCAGCATGATGTTAGTGGGCAAGCAGAGCAACAGGTAGAGTAAAAGGGAGGAGTTGTTGGGATTTGTCTGCAAGCCTTTTGATAGCAGCTTTTAATAGTTTCTGTCCTTTTTTGTTTTGTAGTGCTGTGTGTAATTAAAAGGGGAACGAGGGTGAGTGTAGGAGGTATGTCATTTGTGTTTTGCTCTTAGCATCAACTGTCTCTTATACACATCTAGATGTGTATAAGAGACAGGTTTGCATCAAGGGTCGGCATTGAGCCCTTTCCTTTTTGCATTGGTTATAGATGAAGTGACAAGGCCAATCCAAGAGGAGGTACCATGGTGTATGTTATTTGCGGATGATATTGTATTGGTGGATGAAACTAGAACTGGGGTTAATGCCAAGTTGGAGCAATGGAGACACAGGTTGGAATCTCGAGGATTTAAGCTAAGTCGGAGTAAGACTGAGTATTTGGAATGTCGATTTGGGTCTCAAGTGGGGACCAATGATGGAGTGGTGAGGTTGGACGGAAAGGACTTGACCATGAGTGATTGCTTTAAGTATCTTGGGTCAATCATCCAAAAGAATGGAGATATTGACCAAGATGTGGCTCATAGAATTAAGTCAGAGTGGGTTAAATGGAGAGCGGCTACAGGAGTGTTATGCGATCGAAGCATCCCTTTAAAGCTGAAGGGAAAATTTTACAGGACTGCTATAAGACCAGTTTTGCTTTATGGTACGGAATGTTGGGCCTCCAAGAAAGAGCATGTTCAAAAGGTTGGGGTCACCGAGATGCGGATGTTAAGATGGATGTGCGGGAACACTCTACGAGATCGAATAAGAAATGAAGTTATCCGCCAGAAAGTTGGTGTTGCAGATATTGCAAGCAAGTTAAGGGAAAACCGCTTGCGTTGGTTTGGGCATGTAAGACGGAGACCTCAGGGGGCACCGGTGCGAAGAGTGGAAGAGTGGGATCAAGGGGATCTTAAACGAGGTAGAGGGAGACCAAAAATGACTTGGTGGGAAGGAGTTAGGAAAGATCTGAAACAGTTGGATTTGCAAGAGAGTGAGGCTCTCGATCGGATGGAGTGGAGGCTGTCTCTTATACACATCTGGAGGCAGCAGGGTCAGTTTGTTACATTTGGTATCAGAGCACGCCGGTCCAGTGGGCTCAGAATGGTTTCGCCGGATCAACGTTGTCACGAGGTGGAGGACCGTATGGGAGAGTTGGAGTTGAGATTCCAGGAAATCGAGTCTCGAATGGAGAATCAAGAGAACAACTTGAAGGAAGTAATCACGAAGACGATGGACGAGGCGGTGCAGCGTCTAGAAACTCAGGCGGCCACCAACCTTGCCAACCAAAGTCGTTTTTTCGAGGAAATCAGGGCCTTGGTCGCTGCAAACCAATCCAGAACACCTGAGGGGCAGCGTAGGGCTGGGGAGAACAGTGCAAATGCGGCAGCGAATCGACAGTCAGGTCAGTTCGACGGCGGAGGAGGCGGTGGGCCTCACTGGAAGCATAAGCGACTTGAGATGCCCACTTTCGAAGGGAAGGACCCGGATGGATGGATACTCAGAGGGGAGAAATATTTCGATTTCTACCAACTCAACGAGAGGGAGAGGATGGAGGCCGCGGTGGTGGCAATGRAGGGTGATGCTCTGAGATGGTTTCAATGGGAAAACCGCCGCCATCCAATATTAACATGGGAGAACTTGAGGGCAAGAGTGTTGCGACAATTCAGGCCGGCTCACTCGGGGACGTTACATGAGCAATGGCTGGCGGTTAGGCACGAGATGACGGTCCAGGAGTATCGGAAAAGATTTATTGAAATGGCGGCACCCTTAGTTGATATTCCCGAGAGCTTAATGTTGGGCCATTTCATTCATGGACTGAAGGAAAACATTCGGGCTGAGTTGCGGGTTTTGAACCCTTATTCGTTGGAGGATGCCATGGAGTTAGCGGGTCGGGTCGAAGAACGTAATCGGGTGGGGACCCGAAGGGGGGCTCTGTCATATGGGTCCGGACCCATCAGGCCGGGTGGAGGGCCCAATTTGGTTAAGCCCGCTCCAACAGGTGGGCTGGTGAGTGCTTATGGGCTGCTTGGATCCTCAGGGCATCCTAGTAAGCCTTCGCCCAAGGCTCCCAGTGAATCCCAAGGGTCTGGCCCAGCGCAACAACGGCCCAAAAGAATTCAGAACCCAGAAGGCTCACAGAAGCAGAAGTCCAAGAAAGAAAAAGCAAAGGTCTGTGTTTTAAGTGTGACGAAAGGTGGGGTGTAGGCCACAAATGCAAAAACAAAGAAATGAGTGTGTTGATTCTKGGTGAGGAAAAAGGGGAAGACGATGATGAGGTGGCAGAATGGTCAGAGGAAAATTACAGTGAGGCAACGGCGGAGGTCTCCTTGTGCTCAGTAGTGGGGATTTCCAACCCACGAACCATGAAGTTGGGAGGCACCTTGGGAAATCGAAGGGTGGTGGTCATGGTGGACCCCGGAGCCACCCACAACTTTATCTCGCCGGCGGTGGTGGAGGAGACTGGACTTGCGGTTCACGGGGATCGAGAATTTGGGGTMTTTTTGGGCAACGGAGAGATCATATCGGGCAAAGGGCGCTGTGAAGGAGTGCGAATCGAGCTCGATGGTGGCGTGGTGGTGGTGGAAAAATTCTTGCCCTTACCTTTGGGAAACACTGATGTCATCTTGGGAATTCAGTGGTTGGAAAAGCTAGGGCCCGTAACAACCAATTGGAAAACACAACTCATGAAATTTTCGGACAACGGCGAAGAGAGGATATTACGAGGTGACCCATCGTTGGCTCATACACGACTCTCCCTCAAAGCCATGATGAGAACACTGAAACATGAACAAGGGGGGATTCTATTGGAGTTAAGTCGACTGGAAGAGGAAGGAAGTGTGGAGGCAGAGAAGGGGGAACCGGAGTGGTTATCAGGGGTATTGGAGGAGTTCAAGGAGGTCTTTCAAGCGATTAAGGGGCTGCCACCTGGACGCAATCATGAACACGCAATTCATCTCAAGGAGGGTAGTCAACCGGTGAGCGTGCGACCCTACCGATATCCTCAGTTTCAGAAGGATGAAATTGAGAAACTAATCAGGGAGATGCTGGAAGCAGGAATAATCAAACCCTCAGTAAGCCCTTTCTCAAGTCCTGTACTCTTAGTAAAAAAGAAAGATGGAAGTTGGCGGTTCTGTGTGGATTACAGGGCCCTCAATCGAGAAACGGTGCCGGATAAATACCCAATTTCGGTCATCAACGAATTGCTCGACGAGTTACATGGGGCTACTATATTTTCGAAGCTGGATCTTAAGTCAGGGTACCATCAAATACGGGTTCGGAAGGAAGATACCCACAAGACCGCCTTTCGGACTCACGAAGGTCATTACGAGTTTCTTGTAATGCCCTTCGGTCTCAGTGTCTCACCAACGCTCCGACGACTTTTCAGGCCTTAATGAACGAGGTCTTTCGCCCGTACCTTCGGAAGTTCATCTTGGTTTTCTTCGATGACATTTTGATTTATAGCCGTGCCATGTGAAGCATATGAGGGAGGTGTTAGCCAAGCTTCAACAGCATCAATTAGTAGCCAACAAGAAGAAATGCGAGTTTGGGCAACCTCGGGTAGCCTATTTGGGTCATATAATCTCGGCTGAAGGTGTAGCAGTGGATAAGGATAAGGTCCGGGCTATGGAGGAGTGGTCGGTGCCCAAAAATCTTCGGGAATTGCGAGGCTTCTTAGGCCTAACCGGTTATTACCGAAGGTTTATACAAGGGTATGCTCAAATTGCGAAGCCCTTGACAGAGCAACTCAAAAAGGATAACTTCGGTTGGAGTGAAGCGGCGACAATAGCTTTTCAACAATTGAAATCGGCTATGACTCAGGCTCCGGTCTTAATTATGCCAGATTTCCAGCAACCTTTTGTGGTGGAGGCTGACGCGTCGGGGTATGGTCTGGGTGYCGTACTTATGCAGAATGGACAGCCYGTTGCCTTCTACAGTAAGTTATTGGGTCCTCGTTCGCAAGGTAAGTCAACCTACGAGAARRRKTKAWKGSSGKTT
>SNQN01000578.1:51028-83326 GCA_008642245.1 Bassia scoparia
CCATTCTCCTATTTCTTGTCTATTTTCTGTCCTGTTTGTGCATTGTGTTCTGTCTGTGAGGGTGAGTAAGGAGGCAGCAGGGTCAGTTTGTTACAAAGTGCCGCTTTCGAAAGGAACAAAATAAACACTTGAGTTCTTCTACTTCTTTCAAACTATTTTTACACCAATAATGAGGCTAGGTATTTTCCCCGCCACTTATATAGCCACTTCCTTCAGGATGAACACATAAGACAATATCTGTTTCATCTCCAATTCCAACATGAGACATGTCAGTATCATGAAAATTATTTCCAACAATAGGATTCAAGCAACCTTTGTAACTGGTCATTTTGTCGTGAGACATGGATGATGATACAAGAGAATTAAAATCACCCACATTCACATGATAAACTCTAAAAATTGCTTTAAGGAGTGAGGTAACAAAGAGAAAAAGGCATCTATGAAACGTGGAAGGAGGGGCTCAATCTCCACTGTTCAATAGATTAAACATTTTGCAAGCTTGCATTTTAACTTCCTTTCAAAGCTTCTGCGCACAAAGAACACCAATCTCATACCATGTCCAAGCTGATAGAAAGCAAATGTTAATTATGCAGCCATATGAATTCACATCCATAGTGATCAGACTGATCACCCAGTGGTATTTTGGCTAAACAATAAGTCCGAAGGATATAAGAAAATATAGTCTTCACCCCCATTTTATACCTCCCCAAAACGGAAGCAGAGAAAGAAGTAATGCACGTGAAGCAAGAGTGATGCGATCAAGTAACCTTCCAAATATCACGCTATTAGTAAGATCTATAATCGTTCAGCCAAGTGCTAATTTAAAGGCATCAATTCACTGCAAAAAGACATCATACCTCAATAGGGGAAACTGGAAGTAGCTCATATCCATTATCAGGCTCAAAACTTATCCCTTCATCACGAAGCGTTGACACTATAGAAGAGTACTGTTCTGGTGAACTTACAATTTTATAGAACCTGCTCAGAAGAAGAGAACTCAAAAGGTGAAAATTGCTGACATTGGGGAGAATATGCCAAAATTGATTCCATTCATGAAGAACACATCAAGATAAGATATACCACCGCATACAGGAAAATGTCCATTGTTAACTTGAAAACCTGCTAGCAAACAAAGCATAGAAATAAAATCCCTACTTTACCTCTCTGACTGATCTTCTTCATTGTCATCTTCATTRTCTAGGGGTTCAATCACAYCCTCAGCACCAGCATCCAAGGCAATTCCAAGTAGMTGGTCTTTGTCTRTATCACCGACTTKCACATTCACAAYACGAGCACGTMTAAATCTAAATATAACAGAACCTGAATCTGCCATCTTGCCACCACAGTCCCTCACCACCTCCCTAACAGCTGCCACTGATCTATTAACCTTGTCCGTTGAGATCTCAACAACAAAGCTAACACCACCATATCCATAAACCTAATACATGTCGAAAACGATTAGAAATATAGGAACAAATTCACTAATAATAATAATGAAAATGAAGAATATTCTTGAATATATCAGAACAAAGGGATAACATTTTCACATATTCACATAGCTATTGAGGCCATTCACCTCATAGACTTTTTCAATAAAGGCCTCTTGCCCTTTCTCAGAAGCCTTTTTAATGTTACGCTCAAAAATCTCCTTCGGGACATCAAGCTCCTTGGCCTTTTCGAAAAGAGCAGCAAGAGCAGTATTGGATGCAGGATTTGGACCTCCTTTCTTCACACTACAAAAATAAACAATATCTAGTCATTATAATAATATTAGAAATAAACAGAAGAAACTAGTATTTTACAACCAAGACAAAAAAAAAAGTGACAATGTAATATTAATGCATCATCTTGGAACGGATTGCTTAGTATTCAAAGCCAAGCTAGCTTCACTAAGTGAAGTCAAAAAGCAATTACCCTAACAAAAAGTGGTCAAGATGGCATCCCAAACCTGTGCAAGAAAAGACACTCTAATATTAAAAGCCAATAACCACCATATGCATGGGTGAGGATGTAGTGTGTGAATCACTTACGCAGATACAACCTCCTTGCCAACCTTTGCATACAACTTTGCTTTCTTTAGGTCTTGGGCTCCCTGCAAAAAGTTTACTTCTATGTTTAGTAAGAATGAAAAGTAACCAAACACTGTAGCTGAACAAAGTTTCATGAAAGTCTACAGAAGGTCAACATTCATTTCCTCAGAGACCAAAACTTTATAATGGAAAAGCACCAGGAAATTCACTTTGATCACATCATTATATTCTGAAACTATAGAGGTGTTAGTAATTTACAAGTAGAAACCAACAGTTTAGTTAAAATTCTTTCATTATAGATGAAGAGAACATTTTAGAATATGATTAAGTAATATGGGTATTTGAACAGTGTCAACTGGTGTTACACTAAATTGTACAAGTTCATAAAACTAGTATACACCAAAGTACATAAAAGAATATACAGGACCTTGAACACTGAACAGTATCAGAATGTGGAATGTCGTATGCTATATGCCACAAGTTTATGAATTACGATGATAGAAAAGCTTTAGTTTGGCACGTTTCACTTTGGCAAGTCTAGCAACTAACAACACACAAATATTACTCCAGCAGAGGCAGTACTTGAGGAAATCTACATGTAAGCAATTCCACGCCTTACCCCTACTGATTTAGAAACAATAAAAGAACAGAAAAATTGTTGGTAAAAAATCAATAAGCTACTTTAGGTAAGAAAGGGAAGTGAATATTGTGAGTTTGTGACACCTTAACAGTATTAACAATATGTTTTCATAACATAGTATTGGAATTTGAAAATCAAGTAAGGAGTAGGGTTCATATCTGGTTCTTAAAACATGTGTGGTTTAGACTTGGTCCCCACTCCCTCATGCCCTAGTAAAATTATATGAGAAAAAATTGTATATTATTGAGAAGAAGAAGATATTGGGTGAGGTTAGAGACTTACAGGTGAGAAAATTTTGACTGTAGGTTAATAGCTGTTGAGTTCAAATAATATGTCCTTGAAAAATAATGAGTGATGTGGTCAGATTTATGTACAGTCCACAAATACAAACTCTTTTCATCTAATTTCCGAGAATTATGAATATGTTGGTGAATGAATTTCCTGTCCTCCCCCTTCTGTCTTCATGCTTTTCCCTCTCTCTCTCAGTCTTTCTCTCTCCCCCTCCCTCCCTCTCTCTCTCTCTCTCTCTCTCTCTCTCTCTCTTCCTCTGTATTGTGTGTTATTCCTATTCATTATCTCTTATCCCTTATCTCTATTATATAAGGGAAGGGGGGAGGAAGATGGTGTCCCCCCTCTTAAATGACCTTTGTAAACTTAATGAATTTTAAAATTTTTTGAATTGAAGTGCCTAAACTACCCTTTTACTTATTATGAGATTTAAAATCGAAATTTCATTTATTATGTGACTTAATTAGTACAAAAGCTAAATCAATGAACATTAGTCTAGATTGAATTGAAAAACATATGGTATAATATTGAATTTCATGTTACATTTATTTACAAACTAATTACAATTCAGATAAAATGTATTGYTAATTAGTTATAAACATTTTAATTTAATACAATAATCACTTTTAATGAAATATTACAATTTTTATACGTCTAAGCACGCATCGCGTGCACATAAAAACTAGTCTTGCACTAATTCAACTCATTGTGTTGCAGGCAACCTCTCTACTGAGTACGTCTCTACTGAGTACGGTGAAAGAGAAAGGGTCCAAAGAGATAAGAAAAGAGTAATGTTTATTATTGTAGGAACTGATCATTACAAGCTATCCGCAACAAAATTGGTGTCATACGCAGTGTAGAAAAAGAAAGGGAAAATTGTATGGGCAAACAATGTAACACGAAGATCTCAAGACACACTGATACAAAGAGTGGGATCATGGAAAGCTCAAATGAGGTAAAGATAGAAATCAAATAGATTTACATGAGGATGAGGAAAGATAGAAATCAAATAGATTTACATTAGGATGAGGAAAGATAGAAATCTAGAATTTCATGGGGATGGAGTTGAAAATTCTTTGCACGGAATAATAACTTTTGGTTCATGTAGCTTACCCCACTCATAGGATTTCGAATTTGATTCATTGATGGGTCATTACAAGCTGCGTAAGAAGCTATTTATAAATCTTGAATCTTCATGAGCTAAGACAATCGAATTTTCAATCTAGAACAAGCAGACAACTAATAATTGTTTCCCATAAATGAGGAAACTTTTTAGAAACTGTTAGCAAACATGTAACAAGATTTCCCACCAAAAACAATTGCACTAACCAACTTCAACAAGTTAATTAATGGGAAAGTTCATTGCAATGCCATTACCACTATCACATTGTTCTTTCTCCTATTATCTATATTGGCTATTCACCGTGTGTTATCGACTTATCGTTGCAGTTTTGCTATTAATATCTTTGTTATCATCATAGACAGCTCATTGTCAATGTTATTGTCATGGTTATCAAAATCAGATCCACTATTACTATTATATTCAAAACCATCAAGTAATATCACTTTAATAATTGCACCACTGGTTAAATGGTCAATAATTGAATCCCAAAACTCTAAATCTCTGAATAAGCCTGAATTATCTAAAGCTAATTTTTTTTAATCAACTAGCACCTCATTATGCGGATGTTAAGATGGATGTGCGGGAACACTGTACGAGATCGAATAAGAAATGAAGTTATCCGCCAGAAAGTTGGTGTTGCAGATATTGCAAGCAAGTTAAGGGAAAACCGCTTGCGTTGGTTTGGGCATGTAAGACGGAGACCTCAGGGGGCACCGGTGCGAAGAGTGSAAGAGTGGGATCAAGGGGATTTTAAACGAGGTAGAGGGAGACCAAAAATGACTTGGTGGGAAGGAGTTAGAAAAGATCTGAAGCAGTTGGATTTGCAAGAGAGTGAGGCTCTCGATCGGAGGGAGTGGAGGAGGAAAATTTATGTGGATGACCTCCCGGAATAATCACATTTGGTTCATGTTAGCCGACCCCACATTTGGGATTAAGGCTATGATTGATTGATTGATTGAACTAGCACCTCATACAGTATGCATTGCAAAGATAGTCTCATTAAAGCTAGCATCTTAGAGAACAAATTAGTGGTGTTTCCACTTCATACCACATATAGTTAATTTAATGATTACAATTTTACGCACAATACAACACCAAGTTACCAAGACAAAAGGAAGAATTCAACACTCAATGTGTAAATTAATCACCATAGCTACTAGCCATCAAATTGTGTAGTAAACTGTGAAATAGCAACTTTGGCTGGTAATTTGGAAAGGAAGGAGTATTATTCGAGGTACCCCGAAGCAATCAAACTCAGTTTGATATTTCTGTAGCTAAATATAGTATGTCGTCAGGAAACAATGCCATTAAAAGCTTATCCAACCCTAACTTCTGTCAAGCATATAATCAAACACTTGGTGCGCAACCACAACTAGTTAAGAATTCAACACCAAATTACAAGCAAGACAGCATCTTTATGGAAAATGCACTTAAACCCATGTTACCAAGTATCAAACCAATCAGTAATTCAAGCATAATAACACTTAAAACGCAAATTCCGATCTAAAAGTGAAAGTGGGTAATTCACAAGAATTACAGCAAAGCAAAGCAAATTCAAAATTAAAAATGCTACCTTTCTTGTGGCAATTTTGCTTGAGCGCCTACCCATGCAAAGAGGAGAAAAGGTCCAAATGCTTCTAACAGAATTACATTGATCATGTTCGTGATCATGAAGTTGATTTGAGCCCCATAAAGTTGATGAGTAGGATGATGATGATGATGAAAGCGTTTGATATAGCCTGCAACTATTTGGTGCTGAAAGTTTAGTTCTAATTGGAATTTTCTGAAGAACTGAACCCAATGAACGAATTGAAGAAGATGAAATGCTCATTTTAGTTCCAATTCTAAGTTTGATGATCGGGGTTTATCTGATTGAATTTATGTTTCGGCCGTTGCACTCTGATATTCGTTTGCCGTATAAAATACTGTATTTTTTATTTTTTTTTTGGAAAAATTGATTGAAATAATCCGAACTTTTATTCATTCGCAACTAATAATCCCTACTCAAAATATTCTCATAATAATCCTAACTTATCACCTCATCTTCTTCTAAGATACCCACCATTATATTGACTTGCTAACAGCCTGTTGTAACAGGTTACCTTCCCCCCTCATTTCCCTAACCACCACCACCACCACCGCATGTCCACAACCACCTTTACCACCACGCAAACCACCCTCACCAACCGTCGAAACACCACCTCCGCTATACAAAACACTACCCCACCCTCGAAATTCCCACCGTCGCACCCCCTCCACCTTCGCAAGCAAACACCCACGCACCATCGCACATACCCACGCACGCAGACCACCTCCCGGCCAATCACCAAATCTTAACCCCACCTGGCCAAACCACCTCGCATGCACCACCGTGCACGCACCCACGCACCCATAGTCCCAGACCACCTCCCTCCCACTGATTCAAAACCCCCCCCCCCCTAAATCGAAGCAGCCAATCACCAAACCCAAATTCAAATCGAAGCACCCAAACCGTCGTTTCCCGCCCACCAACCCAAAACTCACACTCTCCCTAATTTGAACCTACTCCCTCCCTAATTCGAACCCAACAATCCAGAAATCAATTCAAATCAGATTTCAAAAATTGATTGCATTTGTGCGGTTGCATCGGTGGTGTTAATTAGGTGGTTGCGTTTGTGGGGGAGGGGGGTGCGACAGTGGAAATTGGTGAGGTCAGATGGTGGTGAGTGGTGTCGTTGTGGGTTGTGGGTGGGGGGAGTAGTGGCGAGTGGGGGTGGGAGGTGGTGGGATTGATTGTCGGTAAGGAGAAAGAAGGTGAGGGAGGGTGGGKGGGTTAGGAGTAACCTGAATAACAGGTTATAGGTAAACAGGTATGTTAGAAGATGGGTGATAAGTTGGGATTATTATGAGAATATTTTGAGTATGAATTATTATAGACGGATGGGTAAAAGTTCGGATTATTAGAATGAAAATTTTCATTTTTTTTAATGGGTGAAATACGGTATTTTTTTTAAGAATTTATAAAATTTTGTAAATTGAGAGTCATATGACAAGTAACTATCATGAGAAACTACATTTGACGATGAAGTGCAGTCGCCGATTGTTAACTGAATAATGCAGTCTTGTGTTAATAAGTCCATTTCATTGACATAATTTTGGCAAAAAAAACTAATTACTTGACGAGTATGTAGATCACATCCTCATTTTTGACGCCAATTGTAAAATTGTATGACTTACAACCCATGAATCCAATCTTTCAAAAAACTTAAAAATAAATTCCAATTTTCCATAAGTGAAGGAAAAAAAACCCTAAACTCCACGTAAAGAGAGGAAAAAACTAAAAATTGGAATAAATTTCTCTTAAAGAGATAGCAATGATATTTATGAATGATCGTAGCCCCATGCATCTGTCAAAGGTTTTAGGGTTTTAAAGGGAAGAGAGAGAAAGAGGCGAAACGGGAAAATAATGTACTCCGTAATTTTCTCTATCCATTTTCAAAAGAAAAAAATTGTTTTACTTCCCACAAAAATAAAAAATTAAAATAACAAAGAGATATTTCATGCGTAAGATTGTTAAAATCGAAATTCTACTTTGAATTGGAACGAGCTTGTAAAATCGAATGGTTGAATCATACATTCTACAAACATGATAATTAAATTTAAATATCATATTCAATTTTATAAAATTGATATTGCGGTAATTTAAAAAGACAGATAATTGTTGGAAATAATTCACCAATTTTTTTTTGTTGAAATTGTTATTTACCTATTAAAACAATACTAATTGACAATATACATCGATTATTAGTCTTATGTGCTTGGTTTTAATTTGTGAGTTTATTGCTAACCATGAAATTGTGCAGAATCAATTAGAATCGTAAATGAAATATATACTCCAATGAAACTTAACTTCATATGTGTCATGACTTGCACAATATCCAAGTTTGTTTTCTAGATGAATTATTCCATCCAAAATTAATGTCATAAAATTTCATGCCTATAGAAAAATCAAGAACATTTTCAATATATATCTCACTTGAGATATAACTACTACTGTACTTCACATAACTCCATTCTAAATGTTAGAGAAGTTTGATCCTAAAATTAATTCACATCTCTCTAGTTGTAGCTCTTTAAACACCAAAAATAAATCCACATTGGACCATATGATTTTACATAAAAATAGATAGTGACTTTTTCCCTCAATATTGCAAAAGTTTTGCAAAATTCCCATTTTGCTTCGGTTTGGAAACTAATTCCCAGCATACCGTCCACGTAGGATCGGTATACAATTTATTTATTCTTTTAAAAAAATTGGGTACTTCGCTACTGGCAGTAGCGAATTACCTGAGAAAATTGCTACTGCCAGTAGCGAAGTACCTGAGTAAATCCGCTACTGTCAGTAGCGAAGTACCTGAGTAAATCGCTACTGCCAGTAGCGATTTCCACAGGTAATTCGCTACTAGCAGTAGCGAATTTCCTCRGGTAAAATTTGTTCAATTCAAGGTTTTTGTAAAACAATTCAGGTAAATTCGCTATTGACAGTAGCGAATTGTACCTGTAATTCGCTATCGCCAGTAGCGAATTTACTAGATAAATTTGCTATCTCCAGTAGCGATTTTCACTAGTAATTCGCTAATGGTGATAGCGAATTTGTCTGAATTTTTTTTAAAAAAAAATTCCGATCCTACGTGAAACGTATGGTGGGAATTATTTTTTATTCCAAAACAGAATGGAAATTTGGCAAAAGTTTTGCCATATTGAGGGAAAAAATTCAACATATGATAGGATCATGATCGCTCCAATCCGTCCATTATTAGTTTCTAGTGTTGTTGTATAATCATGATCCACAATTGTATTCTTTACATTTTTATTATATATATGTTTCTTTTTGTGTTGAGAGGAGAAGAGATGTTGCATAATTCATATGGACCACTTGATACATCATTTGAAGGTTAATTTATAGAATCATAGGTATACATATATACCATATAGGCATATACCACTCACAAAGTCATAATAATAATTTTACAATCTGATGGGCAAGAGTGCAATACCATGTGGCCAGAACATGGTGCAAGCTATTAGGCTAAGCTTAGTGGTCTTTTAATATTCACGGAATCGTATACTTTGTACATGATCAAATACTTTGGGACATTACCTTGGTAAAAATTAGTTTAGCTGTCTTAATCATTAGACCAACTATCATTTTAAACCCGATCGAGGAAGAGGTGGCTTTGGAGTAGTAGTGACTCCAACCCCACCTTACTTTGATCATTGTGGTCAGAAATTTGAATCCTCATACCACTCTCCTAATCCCCTAGCAATTATATGTACCTCGTCCATGTATCTCATTTGCGCAATCATTTAAAACCAGACTTCCCAACACATACCCATCAGTTGTTTTCGCAATAATACCAATTCTTTGAATTTTGGTCATGTCTACCTACTGGCTACTGATAGAGAAGCACATGTGATTGAAAAGCATTATATTCATGTAAGAAGTATAGATGGGAAAGAAGCATTCGAAAGATACGATTGCAGATATATATATAGCAGAAGAATGTGTATCCAAAATATTTTTAAAGAAGCAGAACCAGGTTGTGACTTGTGACATTGTTTCTATTCAATAAATTAAACTCAAGAATGTCATATGTTCATGGTCTTTTATGTCAGATTATGCCAGGAAGAAATTAAAGCATGTTGTTTGTAATATATTATATATACTCCATATATAATTATTTATATATATATATATATATATATATATATATATATATATATATATATATATATATATATATATATATATATATATATATATATATATATAATTATATATATATTTTGTGGTCAATTGAAATACTACTAATAATAATGTGATCATTGCATAATAAGTAGCTTATTCTTTACCATATCCCTCTTCAATTCTCAAAAGAATCTTGTTAAGCTGGCTTTTGGATGCATTTCACCCTTCTCACATTTTATCGACTGATATACGAATTACAAAATATATTTCAATTCATTGAAACGAAGGATTCCACCGTGTACGGGTGTGGGGCGTCACCGGGTCGGACTGGGTCCGGTCCCTCTGCCTCGCGGGATACGGTCTCGGTAAGACACCGTATTGCGAAGAATTGAATTCTTGCTATTTTGCATATAGTACAATATGAGTTTACTTGGCATTGAGGGCTACGGATACTCGAAATCGAATAGAGGAAGTCACCACCGCACTTCTTTCGGGAAGCTGCAAAACCCGTTTTAAGCCTTGCATGTAATTACATAAAAGCAAGACGAAGGACTCATTGCACCAGATCTGGATTAGGGGACGAGAGTAAGGGCAAAGTAGTGCACAACATCCCCCACATCTAGCGGCCTCTACTCATCGGTCTCATTGCAAATTCACCAATTGTAACATCGAACAACACATATGTTCGTATTAATCCTTAGTAGTTACTAGGCGTATTGATTAATGCATATAAAGACTAAATAATTGTTGTCACTTTGAATTAGGTCAAGATTCAAGGATCATAAACCGTTTGTCCGTGATTATCTTATTAGTCGTGATGACAAGCAATTAATATGTCTTTAATTAACAAGAAATATTGGTGATTAAAGAATATATACAAGAACAAGATTATGAATATACATGAAGGAAGAAGAAGATGACTTACCTCGAATCGCTATCTAAGATAAGACAAAAAGAAAAAAAAAATAGTTAGATTTGAAAATTGAAATCACCTCGCAAAGTGCTATTTACATGAAAAAATCAAAGAAAAAGTTAGTATTGACAATAATATTGAAATCGAATTGAAAACAAAGAAACGAAAGTTTATTTACATTTTAATTGATGTCAAATAGTTGATTAATCAATGCTACATGATTCAAAGTGAAAAAGGACCAACAAAGTCAAAGAATAATTAAAGAGAAGAGAAGAAGGAGAGAGTTTCTATGAGTTTTGTGGCCTCATAGGTTATACCAACAATACGTGGTCGAACAATCTTCAAACGATCGCCTTGAATGCCTTAATCTCTTAAATTGAATGTGTATTGAGTGTAGGACTGTACACCGGTCCAGAACCGGACCGGAACCAGCTGGACCGACATTCTAAGATTCGACGGACCTGAACTGGACCGGAAGGGCAGATTTTGAAACCGGGACTGGACCTGCAGGTTCCGGTCCGATTTGGACCGGTTATGCTATACTTATTTTATTTTATTTTTTAAGTCTTGTAAAACCTGTTTTTATACAAGTATAAAATCAGAATCACTGAAATATACACATCCTGAAATACAATAAGAGAGGCAAAATTAAGCATGAATAGGAGTTTGACACATGCAGAAACTTTGTGGTATAAATATTCATCTGATAAATTAGATTTCGTGTTATATGCTCACAACATCATCTTCCTCTTCGTAATTTCCACCTTCATACCACTCCCATTTTTAGCCATTGATCTTCTTCAAACACCCATTTTATAATTTTCTGATTAAAAAAATATATTTGTATAAACATATAAATATATAAACGAATTCAGAAAAGGCTATAAAAAAACATATAAACACAGACACACAGTAACAAAATCAGAAAATTTATATAAAAAAAACATATAAATATATATTCAGTAATATATAGAATTGAGAATTGAGTAATGATTAATAAAAATCAGAATAAAACCAAAAAAAAAAAAACGAAAACTTACTTAGATTTCGAGGAGTGGACGAGTGGAGGAGTGGAGGAATGGGTCGACTGGCCGTGTGGCAGCACGGCAGCACCGCAGCAGGCAGCGGAGTCACGGAGTGGGCAGTGGCAGCACTGCAAATCTGGAAAGGGAGAGGGAGAGGCGAGATTTGGAGAGGAGGAGTTTTAGGGTTTGTGAAAAGTAACTGTAAGTGTAAGTCAGTAAATGAATGGGCTTTGTTATCAGATATGTTTCCAATTGTTAATTTGTCGCAGTAAGTCGATATGTTTCCCCCAAAAAAAAAAATCAAAAAATTTTAAATTACCAAGTCGCTGGTCTAGACCGGCGGACCACCATGTTTTACCCGRACCGGCGACCCAAAATGGCAGATTTTTAAGGACCGGAGACCGGACTGGAGGTACAGGGCCGGTCCGGTCCAAATTTCGGTCTGGACCGGTTCATGTACACCCCTAATTGAGTGTGTATTTTATTTGAAAGAGTTTCTTTGAGAATTTCTGGAAGAGAAGGAGATAGTATGGATGTGCCAATCAAAGGGTTGAAAAAAGTTGCCAATGAACCGAGGTTGGGTTCATATCTATAGGCAAGGATAAAAAAAATAAAGAAACTGGGCGAAATTACGCCCAAAACTAGGCGCAATTGCGCCTAACCTGAGCGTAATTGCGCCCAGTATTTTTCTCCTTCAGCTGGTGCAAAATTGTCTAAAATAGTTTATTTTGTTGATTTTGATTTTGGTAAAAATTGATTTGAGGCTTGTACGGAAASCCAAATTACACGAGAAGCTAGGGGATGAACGTGGATGTGCTTGGGGAGAAATCCACATCCTTGGAAGCTTCCGAAATGTTCCGTTTTGCTCGATTTTGTGTTTTGCTTAAGAAATTCAAAAATATTAATCTACAAATCGAAAAATTATGGAAAAATATGTAAAACTTTCTTGAAAAATATAGTGCATCGTGTTAAAATTTTTGAAGCGTTTTTTGATAATTTAATTAATTATCGCAAAATTTATTAAATTATCGGAAATTACGAAAAAATTGCAAAATTGCTTAGAAAAATCCAGAAAAATTCTAGAAAAATGTCTAAAAATAAGTTAAAATTATTTTGAAATTAAAACTCATTTTTAAGGGTGCTTTGGGCAAGAATAGATGATCTGGCTTTGCAAATTGAGATTATGTGGCATTGTTTTGAGGCAGTTGTTCTTTAGAATTGGACCAATGACAATGTGGTATAGTCATATCATTGACCTAGGGAGGGTCAAATGTGGGATAACTAATTCCAAACTTTTTAAATGAAAATTGAGACATCTAAAAAAAAAACAGAGGAAGTATAAGATAGATATATCATATATGAGTTCAAAGTCTCATTAAAATTTCAACAACTAATTAGTTTGACAACTTCCTTCGAAGTAATACTTAGTTAGTTAGTTGCTAAATTACTCTTTGGGAGAAATTCAAAGTTTAATTACCAACTTTTTCCCCAAAAATCAAAAGGCAAAGAAAAGACAAAAAGATAACAACAATCTTAGAAAGAAAAAAAAAAGAAAAAGAAAAAGAAGGAAAGAAGAATTCTGTGTCACTACTGTCTCTCACACTACCATTCTTCTTCCTCACTTTTACTCACTCTCCCTTCTTTCCTTCCTTCTTCCCACTCTCTCTCTCTCTTTCTCTCTTTCTCTCTCCAATGGCGCTCCTCTTCCGCGACCGAACCTCCCTCGGAGACTCCCGTAGACGCGAATCACCACCTCCACCACCACCACAACCACCGAACCAACCACCGTCATCGTCTCTCACCTCACCATTCGCCGCCGACCTCACCGACACGCTCACCTCTATCGACCTCCGCACCACCGCATACGAAATCTTCGTTGCAGCCTGCCGCACTTCCTCCGGCAAAGCTCTATCCACCTCCACGTCATCGTCCTCTCCCTCACCGTCACCGTCCTCCGCCAACGGTGCCTCGAATGGAGCCGGATTGCAGCGAACGCTGACTTCAACGGCTGCGAGTAGAGTCAAGAAGGCGTTAGGGCTGAGATCGTCTGGTTCTGGAAGCCTGGGGTTGAGGAGGCTTAGCAATGGCGGTGATAGTCCTGGCTCGCAGTATGCTGAGAGTAGCCCTAAGACCAATCATGCTAAGCCTTTGACTGTTGGCGAGCTTATGAGAGTTCAGATGAGAGTTTCTGAGACTGTTGATTCCAGAATTCGTCGTGCTTTTCTTAGGATCGCTGCTTCTCAGGTTTGTCTCTTAGATCGGTTTCTAATTTTGTTGATTTTTTAGTTTATTTTTTATTTTTGATGTTTTAGATCGTAATGTAGCTGTTTTTGTGATTGAATTTTGCTGATTTCAGTTTTTAAAGCTTTGAGGTGATTGAATTTTGCCGTTTTGTGCTGGAATTTCATTTTTTTTTGGGGGAAAAATTATGTTAATTTCGTCAAATAATTATATACTACAGCGTCCTGATTTGCTGCAAAATATTCTCGATTCTCCAATTAAGTACGAATCTTTGATCATTCATTTTTTTAAGATTTAATGTGATGATCAGCTGAGGAATTACTAAGGATGATGAATTGAGTTAATGAAAAAGTAAATTGAGATTTTTGATTGGCATCTTTGTCGGTGGATTCTATCTTACTTCAAGCTAAAGCTATAATTAGAAAAAAGAACCCTGTTTTTTTGGCACTTTCATTGGACGAGGCTTGCTGTACTATGCGTGTTAATCAATTAGGTTGGTTGGATGAGAGGTATGGGAAGGTGTAATAAGAAATTCATCACCTTTTACTTCTTTAATTATTTTTTCGGCTCGACTCTGGAGAACTTGGTGGTTTGATGTACAACAAGGTCTTTGATACAAAGTTAAATTTGAAAGGGACAATTTTTTTTATTTTTTATTTTAAAAAAATATATTAGCAGTTTACTTCATGATAATATAGTGGTACTGAAGTTGAATATTGAACCTTAATGTGTTATTTAGTCGAATTGAAGTTCCCTCATTTTGTAAGAATTCCAGATGGAAAGAAGGTCTTTTACTTATGTTAATAATATGAGATAGATGCTTATACATAGGTGGTATTTCTTCACAAGGAAAGGAAGGAGAGAAGGTTCTGTTAATAATACAAGACATGCGTAGGTGTTAGAGTGTAGCAGAAGCGTAAACTGATTTACTGATTGACCTGCAAAAGTAGAAGTCTCAGCCCATAGTTTCTAGTCACACTGATCAGGGAAAACAACAAACTTAATATGCTGACTGCTGAGAATACTAAAAGAGAGAGAAAAAAGGCCCTGATACAGAACTATTTCTTATCCCAGTTATTTAATCATCATCCACAATTGGCTATTTGTCTCTGCTATGCTCTATTGTCATGAAAAATATTTACTGTTGTATCACCATAATATTTCTTTAATATATACCAATGAAGCAGAGCCATGAGGAAGAGTTATGTTTGTATTATGATTATCAGAATGTTGTGATCTACATTACTAAAAAATTCTTCTAATCACAAAATCAACAATGGACTACTTTTATTAGCTTATGGTTGTATAAAATATTTGTCCTCTGCTGCTACTTTGAATCTCTCAGCCTCAAATTTTAAGATGAGTTAAATGAGGTTGGTATGAAAGAGCCATACCTTTCCTTTGTTTTACTATGCTTGAAGAAACTGATTTAGTGACTAATTTCTTGCTCTTGTAACAGCTCGGAAAGCGAATTGATAACTTAGTACTGCCACTTGAGCTGTTACAGCAGCTAAAGTCATCAGACTTCACTGATCCACAAGAATATGACGCATGGCAAAAACGGAACTTGAGGGTTCTTGAAGCTGGGCTTATCTTACATCCTTACCAGCCAGTTGGTAAAGCTGATGCTGCTGCTCAAAGATTGCAAAAGGTAATTCGTGGAGCTTTGGAGAGACCTATTGATACTGGGAAAAATAATGAATCAATGCAAGTTCTTCGTAGTTCTGTAGTGGCTTTGGCTTGCAGAGCAGCTGATGGATTATCTGAATCTTGTCACTGGGTTGATGGATTCCCTCTCAATCTATGTCTTTACGAGATGTTGTTAGAAGCATGCTTTGATATCAATGATGAATCAACCGTTATTGAAGAGGTCGATGAACTTATGGACCTTATCAAGAAAACTTGGCCAATTCTTGGCATTAACCAGATGTTGCATAACCTCTGTTTTACATGGGTTCTTTTTAATCGTTTTGTTGCGACTGGTCAAGTTGATAATGAACTCTTATCTGCAGTTGACGGTCAGCTAGAAGAAGTAGGAAAGGATGCAAAGGCAACAAAGGATACCGTATACTCAAAATTTCTGAGTGCAACATTAACATCTATCTTGGGTTGTGTAGAACGAAGGCTGCTTGCATATCATGACACATTTGATACTGTAAATATCAATACCATGCCTAATATAGTTTCAATTGGAATATCAGCAGCAAAAATATTACTTGAAGATATATCTCATGAGTACCGTAGGAAGAGAAAAGGTGAAGTTGATGTGGGCCGTAGCAGAATTGATACATACATCAGGTCATCACTTCGTACTGCTTTCGCTCAGGCAAGAAATCCTGTAGTTGTCTTCTGTTTCTAAAATTTTAATATTTAGTAGCAGGTATAAGATATTTACTTTGACCAATATGTAATCTTTCTTTTTAAAATAACTCTGAAGGTAATTTGCAATGTATATTAATATGTCTCTAATTTATCGGGTGCAATATCTGAGGGAACATATGAGTGCAATCTTCTGTCTCATAAGCAGTAGCGTAGAATCTTGTGAGGAACATATCTCACCCATTGAATGCACTGGGTTTAGACTCTGCCAATTTATTTAGCAGTCTTTGATTAAGTTATTGGACAATTGTAAATTGTAACTATTTAAGAGTTGTCTCTCACATTTTTTTTTGTGTGTGTGTGTTAGCTTGTTGTAGAGGCCAATTGTGTATGCTGTGAACTCTAAATTTTTAATTCAACTTTTATAATCATTTAGTTTAAATTATTATTATTTTATGTCTATTTTGTCTTATTTTTACTTACTGATGTAAATAATTTTGGTATATAAAAGAGCAGAGGATGGAGAAGGCTGATTCGAGCCGGAGAGCATCCAAGAATCAACCGAAACCTCTTCCTCTTCTTGTGATCCTGGCTAAGGATGTTGGGGAGCTTGCTGCTCATGAGAAGAAAGTATTCAGTCCAATATTGAAGAGATGGCATCCTTTGGCTGCTGGTTTGGCGGTTGCTACCCTCCATGCTTGCTTTGGGAATGAATTGAAACAGTACATCTCAAGTATAACAGAGTTGACACCTGATGCTGTGCAAATATTGAGAGCAGCTGACAAGTTGGAGCAAGATCTTGTGCAGACAGCTGTTGAGGATTCAGTAGATAGTGATGATGGTGGCAAGGCTGTTATTCGTGAAATGCCTCCATTTGAGGCTCAAGCTGCCATAGCCAACTTGGTCAAAGCATGGATGAAGATGAGACTTGATAGAATGAAGGAAAGGATTGACAGAAGCATACAAGAAGAGGTATAGTCTATTTTAACGTTTTTTTTTCCTTTTAAAATAGACAAATTATTTATTTATTTATTTTTAAAAAAACTCTGTTCTTCTAGTCATACACGTTGGGATTGATTGTGAAGGTGAAGTTAACTCAGAGTCTCAAACAGTGATTATGATTTAAGACTCCAGATTTCTCCAAACTATCATCATCTTGCTATTTGACAGAATGAAAAGTTTAATTTAAAATTCAGAAATTTGCTTCACTAATGTCTCGAGTCTGACTGTACAAGGATCCTTTTTTCTTAAAAAACTATTTTGGAAAATCATGCTTAACATTTAGTTTGAAGCCTGACACGACCTGCTGCACATAGCTGTTATAACAATTCCTGTAATAACATCAATGCACATTTTTTTCTAAGGGATTTAAAGTGTTGTGAAGGTGTGAAGTGCTTAGCCTCTATATTTGACTTTTACTTTAGGAAAGATGTATCTTTTCATACAATTGCCAATTCCAAGGATGTTGGTGTTTTTAATCAGGCAATGGTTGTTCAGTTACTTCAGTATGTTTTCTAAAATCTGTAATTGGGAGGAAAATGTTTCATCCGGAACTTGTAACGTCAAAGCTTTGATCAGCTTTGACTGATGTGATACTTCACCAAAAATTACAAGTGGAGCACATTTGAGTCAGACATTTGATGTATTTTGTCATGGTGACAAGCTCAGCACTAATTCGTTAACCTTATGTGACTATTCTGAAAACTTACTGAGTTGGGTTCACTTTGAAGCAAACCATGTAGGTGCTTTGGCCAACTGTGGCTTATGGGATGCTTTGGTTTCTGACTTCCCAATAGGCCAATACCATTGGAAACATTATTTGATGTTAGTAATACAGTTTAAATCATGCAAGCGACAAGCCACAAGATATATTTATTCAATTATGTTGATATTAATTGAATTATAGTGTCAGATTAGGTCTAGAACAAGTGCTCTTTTCAGCCTAGATATATATCTGCAGTATTGCATATGATAATGTTCTATTACATTTGTTGTGAAGTGTCATTGTCATTTTGTGGTTGAGCTGCTGTTCTTCGAATCATTCTTAAATTGCGGATAATTGTTTCGTCATATGGTGACTTTCACATTTTATTTCCTGTGGAATAACATAACTTGGGTTGAAAAATGCTAGGTTTGGAATCCTCGTGCTAGTCAAGAAGGGTTTGCGCCATCAGCCGTTGAGATTCTACGGGTCATTGATGAAATTTTGGATGCATTCTTTCAGCTGCCTATTCCAATGCATCCAGCACTGCTTCCTGACTTGGTAGCTGGCCTTGATCGGTGCTTACAGTATTATGTGAATAAAGCTAAATCTGGCTGTGGTATGTGCGTGCTAATCCATAGCTCAACACAGTAACTTTTTTCCCTATAATTTTGACATCATAATCTAGTTATTTTTCTTTGTTACAGGATCGCGAAAGACATTTTTGCCGGCTATGCCAGCTTTGACCAGATGTGCAATAGGATCTAAATTGGGTGTATTCAAGAAAAAGGATAAATCATTAAATTCTCAGAGAAAGAGTTCTCAAGTTGCTGTAAATGGAGATAATACCTCAGGAGTGCCCCAGCTTTGTGTACGTATAAACACCTTGCAAAGGATTCGGATGGAGTTAGAAGTTATCGAGAAAAGAATCATCACCCATTTGAGAAATTGTGAGTCTGCTAATGAAGAAGACTTTTCCAATGCCACAGGGAAGAAATTTGAGATGACACCAGCAGCGTGTACAGAAGCAATCCAGCAACTTTCGGAGGCTGTGGCTTACAAACTTGTCTTTCATGATTTAAGCCATGTTCTATGGGATAATTTATACCTTGGAGATGCATCATCTTCAAGAATTGAGCCTTTCTTGCAGGAGCTGGAGCAGAACTTACTGACCATATCAGACACTGTCAGTGAAAGAATTCGCACACGGATTATTACTGACATCATGAAGGCGTCATGTGATGGATTCTTGTTGGTTCTGTTTGCCGGAGGACCCTATCGAGCCTATACTCGCCAGGATTCACAGATCATAGAGGATGATTTCAAAGCACTCAAAGACCTTTTTTGGGCCAATGGTGACGGGTTACCCTCTGATCTGATTAACAAATATTCATCTACAGCAAGAGATGTCCTTCCTCTCTTTCAGACTGAAACAGAATCTCTTATCGAGAGATTCAGACGTGTGACAATAGAAACTTATGGCGCTTCTGCCAGATCTAGATTCCCATTACCTCCTACTACAGGTCATTGGAATCCTACTGAACCAAACACACTATTGCGCGTTTTGTGTCACCGGAACGATGATGCTGCTTCGAAGTTTCTTAAAAAAACCTACAACCTGCCTAAGCGATTGTAAGTTAAATACACAGTGAAGTCCTTTATGGCTACTTCTGTATCCACGTCAAGTCAAGAGTTTCAGCTAGGTAAAGTGTCCCTGCCCCATCAGTTGGTTCTGGGATTGGTTGGCAAGCAGTAAATTCCTGCAAAGTTTTGTACATCATTTAACTTTGGCTACACCAGTGTAAAATGGGATGTAAAGAAATCTTATTTCTTTGCAGCAGAAGGCCAAATATCTCCTCAAGCTTATATGGGCCGGTCTTTAGTCATTGGCTCATTGCCAAAGATAGTTGCTTAAATGTAGATCTTAATTGTTGTCTATGGTAATCCATCATATTGGTGGGGTGTATTTGTATCGGTTTGCAGGTTGTGCTGTGCATTGTACTATTATTTTCCTTGGTCGTGATGCTTGATCGCTTCTGATAGAGTACAAGTCGTACACGCACAGATGGTGTGATAGTCATCTACTAGTGTATACTGTTTTTTGTTTTTGTATGTATCATAGCCTTCTTTCATTTATTAATGTAATAGAAATCATAATTCTTTTATATAAAAATTCGTTATCATTTGTTGATTATATATTATTACCTTTCCTTTCTTTGTTGTTCTTGGACTATGGTGAGAAATGACATTAGAAAATCTGCACCCAAGTCATAAACAATTTGCATATTGGACATCACACGGAATTGTTCGGTGGTTGATTTGAGGCATCTAATCCTCCATTTAATCCTTGGGCAGGTACCATTTTCAAGTGGCTCTGGACACAAGTTCGGGTTTGGTTTGATACGGGCTCATTCATAATGTGCACTTTGATGCTAATAGGGGATTTCTGAATGCGAATGCTTTCTTTGATTGAAAGTTTGAATTAATTCATACTGACCTTCCCCCTTTGGTCCTTCAGATCCGAGAATTTCATACCTTTGAATTTTAGGTCTGAGTTTTAAAAAAACTCTAACAAAATTTATATTCATCTTGGCGCACTAATAACTTTATCTTCAGCAACCTTTACATATCATTTGGACCCAAAAAAGAAAAACACTGCAATTAACAAATCATTACACAACTTGTCAAGTCGAAATCTTGTCATTCCTTGTAACATATAAATGAAACATGACTAGTTGATAAACTACATCAATATATATTCGATGAACCATTGCAGAAATAATTGGTCCAAGACTGTCTCGTATACATACAAGATACAACATTTTTACGCATAAAATGATTTGGATGTTGCTATTACCCTTCACCAGAACTTGATGAGAGGATACATTGGTCAAGTACCTCGTTGAGTGAACTACTACTATGCTCCCCTGATGATTGTAAAATGGCCTCATGTCAAGAATTCCTACACCAATAACAGATGTTGGTTCATGCCTAGGATTGCACATAAATGTCATTGCTCCTCGAGAATGGCACGTCCAAGATTTGAAGCAAGAGCCAAACGAATGGTACTCAACGCTTGGTGTGGTAAGTCAGCTTCAACATAATCAGGGCGCAGCCTTGCCATGGACAACTCTTGCAGCTTATTCAGTAGTAGGTTAGTCTGCGGAACATCAAGAAGAGGACCCTCCCTCCACGTGAGCAGCTTCAACTGCCAGAATCAGGAATTACAAGTAAGATCAATCAAAACCTTAATCCCCATAAATAGGGTCAGCAGTAAATACAAGTATGATATTGATGACTAAAAGTGATAAAGCTTAAAAATACAAAAGAGCAGGTCACCAGTAGAGAAGCAACACAACTTTGAAAACATGCATATTCATTATATTTTATTTTAAAAAATATATATATATATATATATATATAATATATATATTATATATATATATTAATATATAATATATATAATATAATATATATATTATATATATATATATATATATGAGAAGAACCTTAAAATGAGAAGTGTGAGAAGCAATCTTGGTCCTTGATTTTTAAGATGGACGGCTAGGATGTGCATAAGTTTTATAGTGAATGTGCACGAATTTTCCATGAATGTGCATTTTTTTTATGAAAATGCACATTTATGTTAAAATATGCACATTCATGTATAAAATTATGTACATATACTTTTTGGTGAAATAAATCTTGACCCTCCATTCAAAATCTAACCATCAAGATTGCTTCTACGCTTCTCATTTTAGGGGTTCTTCTCATTTGATCCTAAAACATATATATATATATAATTAGGTTCATATGAGAACTACCCTTATTATGAGACTATGAGAACTATAATCTTAACCCTTAAAAACAAACAACATCATCATGGCCATTCATTTAATTAAATTATTTTTAACATAAAATCTGATTTTTCTCTCATCCCTCACTTCTTTCTCTCTCCTCCCTCATTCTCTTACCCCTTTCTCTCTCCTCCCTTACCACTCTCTCTCCACCGCACCAGTGCTGCACCACCGCCGCACCTCCACCGCCTCACCGCACCTCCACCGCCCACTCCCTTTTCTCTCTCCTCCCTCCAGTCGTGAGTCGCGCCAACCATCTCACGCACCACCGTGAGTCGCACGCACCTCAACCATCTCTCCTCCCTTTGCCGTGAGTCGCGCCAACCACCGCCACCACTGTCGCACCAACCCCCAGCCAACGCCGTCGCACCAACACCCAACCATCACCGCACGTCTTCTCACCGTCGCTCCCTTTTCTCTCTCATCTTCTCACATTTCTCTCTCCTATTTGTGGTTGTGGAGTTCGTGATTAAGACATTTGTGTTCGATTAGGTGCGGTGGTGGCGCGATTGGGCTTAGTGGAGGAGTTATGATTGGGTGCGGTTGAGGGAGATGTGTTGGTGTTGTGCGGTGGTTTAGGTCGGTGGTGGGGTGTGGTTTGGTTGGGCTGAGCTCGGGACAGGGAGGCTAAGTGGGGCTGTGTGATGGCGGCGTGGTTGGGGTGGGCTCAATGGTGGTGGCATGGCTACATTGGGCTCAATTAAAGGGGGGTGTGGGAGAGGGTTTGGGTGGGCTGGGCTGGCTCAGTGTAGGAGTAGTGGTGGTAGCTTGGACTGCTTGGTGAAGTAGTGGTGGTGGTGGCTTGGTGCGCAAGTGGTGGTGTCGGTGGTGGTCTGGGCTTGGCTGGGTTGGGATGGGCTCAAGGAGGAGAGAGAAAATGTTGCAAAATATTGTAGAACATGAAATTAAATTTGTTAAAAATATAAATTATAGCCTTAAATTGTAGAACATGAACTTTAAATTGTAGAACATGAAGGGTAAAAGTGTAGAACACGAGTTCTCATAGTTCTCACCTAAGAGGAGTTCTCATGGGATCCTCACCCTATATATATATATAGTTCTCATAGTTCTCATGGGATTCTCATTTTAGGGGTTCTTCTCATTTATATATATATATATATATATATATATATATATATATATATATATATATATATATATAAGGGAAAATGGAATCGAAAAATCCCAATATCCCACCTTTTGGTGGTCTTCCTCCCTAAATAATCCAACTTTCAATAAATCACTCATAAATCCAACCTATTATACCCATATTCTTATATTGGTCCCTTAGCATTTTTGACCTGTTGTAGCAGGTAACTAACAGGTTTTCTTTGAATTTTTCATTATTTGACCCTCACTCATCTAAAACCACCATTACAAACTGAAGGACAACCACCACTGCCACACTACCACCCTGAACCACCACACCCATCGACAACCACTCACTAAAACCACACTGCCCACCGACAACCACATCCCACTAGTACTACCAACAACCACTAGAACCCACGATCCACCCAACTCGAACCCACATCACACCCAACTCACCACAACCCATCACCTAACTCGAACCCATGACCCACTTATACCACCCAACTTACCAAACCGACATTCGAACTGCCACAACCACAACAACCCACCACCATCACCATATCCCACTCGACTCACTCATCTCACACAACCACGACAACCTACCACCCCTATTCGAACCACCATCCAACTTGAACCCGCAACCCACCCAAGCAATCCCGAACCCACAATTGACAACCGAGAAAGAAAGAGAAGGAAGCAGGAGAGAAAGAGGGTGAGGAAAGAGAGGGAAAGATTCAGATGGAGGGAGAAAGAGGATGAGGCAACAAGGAGGACGAGGCGGAGTACCGACTAACGAGGGAGAAAGAAGGCAGTGAAGTGGTAAGAGAAAAAGGAGTGAGAAAGAAGAATTGAAAAACAATTTTTTTTAAAAATAAAATAAAAATTGGCAAAAAGGATGGAAATTCATTAAGTTAACTTGTACAACCGGTAACAAGTGAAATGGCCCAATTGTAGAATATGCACACTATAGCTAGGATTTATCAGTGATTAATCTATGGTGGGATTAATATTTGCAGACCACCAAAAGGTGGGATTTTTCAATTCCATTTTTCCTATAAAAAATCAATCTTGTATCACAAAGCATAACATCAAATAATTTATTGGTACAAGTAGGAGAACATGATATATTTCATAAACATGAAATCCACACAATCCAGATATCACAGATTCAAAGCAATCATACCGAGTCATAAAGAACAGGTAACCAGAATCGCTGAGGTGTCGATGGATTTTTCATGAGCTGCAAATAAAAGCCAAGAGTATTGTCATTGCCAGAAGAAGAGAAATCAGCAAAGGATTACTGGGCAAGATGAGAAGAGCCGTCTCTGAAAACAACTCATGCAAGCACATAGTTTTAGTGATCATCCTCCTTAATACTAAATCGGCAACATTGAAAAGTGGGCAACTGATACTTTTATTTAAAATTTTAAAGCTAAATGATACTTCCTTTTGTAACTGAATGTTTGCAACAAAGGATCTTTTTAATATTCACAAATAACACTATTAGTTGTAAATTTTATTATAGAGAAAATATTTGATTTTTATTTTTATTTTTCAAACCTAAATTTGGACAAACGACCTCTAGTCCACAACTTAGACATATTATCAACTCATCAAGCAGCCAATGAATGATGTGAATGTGTGACTAAGATGAGCAAGTAAATTAAACAGGCATATCATGAACTAAGAATTAGCTTTCAAAGGCAAAGCACTTGGATTATAAGCCAAGGGGGGAGCAATGGTGTCCCCCCTATGCAATGACGTAAACACCCTTAATGATGTAAAAGACTTAATTGCCCTTAAGTAAAAAAATATAAATTCTCTTTATTTTTTGTATTTTTCATACTAAGCAACATAAAAAAAATATATTGACTAATTTTTTTTCCCATGAATAAAAAAAATAATTAATTAATTAGTGTAAAAAAATTCAAATAAAAATACATTAATTACATTAACTAATTTATTCCATTGAATAACTTAAACATTGCAAATTATTTTGAAAATCATATTGAATTAAATATTTATTAAATTATTATGTATTTTAATATTACTATTTGTATGTCAATGTAATCAATCATTTAATCTCTTTGTCGGGAGATTCAATTGAAAAGAAAAAATTACATCGAAAGTTTGAAAATCATAATAACTCACCTTCATTGTTAATTTGAAACTGTACTCAATTACATGAATTTTTTTTCTAATTGAACATTTTTTAATATAAATTTTTAAACTAACCGCACGCATCGCGTGCTTATAGTGCTAGTAAACAGTATATACCAGGACGAGAGATTCCACAGCTTGCCTAGCAGCGTCAGTAGCCTTACCATCACCTACTTGCTGCAACGATCTTTTAAAGTCCCTATACCTGAACAAATTAAAAGCATATATAGATCAAAATTTGACAAACCAGCAAATTTCATGCAGAAAACCAAAAAACATCTCCATGTCCAGAGATGAATATTAATCAGGACCAAGCATTTAGGCTATTAGGCTACATACTTGTGCAAAAACTCTAACCCCCCAGCAGTTCTTGAATCAGAACCTAATAATTCAATCAATCCTTCCCATTGCTGCAAAAATGTAACCATCAAAGTAAGTACTTTTAATAATTTCAAGCTCAAGATCATAATACCACCTGAAAGGTATCATTGGGTTATATGGGCAAGTAAATAGTCATTACCTTGAAGCTCTCTTCAGATATGGATTTCCCAACAAAATCAAATAACTGCTGAGCAATCTTATTAAGACGAATATCATCTTGGGCTTGTTGAAGCCAGAAAATACCAGAACCCTTTCGTCCATGCTTCCAGTGATGTATGCCTGCAATCTGACAGAGGACGACTTTATTAAGATAGCCTGCATAAGCGTAAAAATAATATCTTCTGAATATTCTAATTCAGAAAGATTTTTTCTTTTCAAAAAATATATTAAAAAAATTCATTTGCAAATAACTATATCAAGCTTTTGAAGGACTCAGGTATAAATTTGCATCACAATATAACCAAACCATGGTATACCTTCATGACGTTAGAGCTGACTGTCTCAAGTTCATACAGGCGGCATATCTCTAAGTTCTGTTCAGACAAAATTTATTAAAGTCAACCAAAATTCAAGGTGGAGTAGGTTAATTAAATTATTTAAAATGAACCTCACCTTGAGCAATCCTTGCTTGAAGTGAACAGGTTGTCTGTACAGTAAAATCTCTAACATCCCTAACCCTGGCCTGCATGATGTCAAGTATACTGGAGCAATCTGGGCAATCTCAATAAATTAGAACGGAAACTCTCTGACAGAAGATAATTATGCACTTTAACAAACATAATGTATTGATCGCTGCAAACTGATTAATGTAAACTATACATTCCTGACCAAAGATAACATGCTACAGCTTCACTCTTTAACCTTCACTTGAATTTCCGAAATTATTGGCCCTTATTTGAAATTTTGAGCTTAAGTTGTAAAATGAAGTAGCTAGGTCTTAAATTAACTAACCAACAGTCCTACATTCACATAAACTTATTAACTGCCATCTAATTAGAATTGCTGAAACTTCCTTTATTTTCAGTAGAAAGAACAGTGCCTAACAATTTTAACAATTTTCACTCTTTTAACCTTCACTAACACAGAATATCACCACCTTATGGAGAATAAACACAGAATACTAACTGCATACTCATAAGACATAAGCAGAAGATAGTTTATAAATCTCAAATTCAAACATCCTGAAATACTAGAGATGCTTGATTGCTTATGAACAGTACATTTACTCACCTGCCACGTAAGTTGATGAGAGGCAAGAACTTGAGCATAGACAAGTCGATGGAGCTCCTCAATACTAACTCCTCCCAGATTCTGACGCACTTCATGCAAAAGAATTTCCGACTGATCATTTCCAGCACTTAACAACTCTATGGCATGGGTTACCATCCTACCAATAAGAATACTAGTCTATCATTGACTGAGATTGGGAATGATAAAACATACTTTATCCTTTGAATAACATATAAATGAACAAAAGCACCTAAAATAATGTAACTCAAGTAAATTATGGTTTGCTTTGTTCAAGAAAGAATCAAAAATCAATGCCTATGAAACCTTTTACATCCAATATGATGAATCTGTACAAGGGAAAAATGAGGAGGAGAAAAGAGAAGAAAAGGCCATTTGATACTTACCATGGGTCAAAAGCTCTGGAACATTCTGCTAAGACAACCTGATTTAGATGCAGAAAAGAGGAATTTTTTTAGTAAAAGCTAATATCATGGTCATGAGCTATCACCTCTTCATTATCATAGTTTACTTTAGATACAAATAATAATTCATTCTACATTATAACCTTTTGATATCAATGCAGGGCACTTATAATCCAATATAATAAATCATCATACTATATCAAATACTTCGTACTTAAAATAACTTACAAAGCAAAGGGGGTACAAAAGCTTTGCCAAAAATAAAAAAGGGAGTACAAAACAGGAAGGGGGAAAAACTCAGAAAATGAGAACATTTTGTCCCACCTCCGTATTTTCTCCAAGAATTCCAACCAGAAGTCCCATCAAGCTATGAGACTGAGAAACTGGCTTCAGCTGGATGCATTTCTGAGCTAGGCTGTACATACTTTCTAACCCCTGATTGAAAATGGAAAAAAATAAATAAAAATTCTTCAAATTGATTACCAAAACTTGTACATTGAGTCAAAAAAGCATTTGAATTTGCTTGTTACTGACACTAACCACTGTAAACGGCCTGATGTATAGAAAATGGGCTATGTAAAGTTCAACCCAATGACAAGTAGTAGAAGCAATATGCTCAGTGTTTCCCAGCATGATCTGTAAAATTTTTCTCAAACCCTCCCGGGTTTGTTGGTGATTGCACTCAACCCAGAAAGCACTACATTCCAGCTTAGTAACTCGTGCACGCCATGTCTCCCAACCCTAGGGGTCCATAAAACAATAGCATTAGAATGAACAATATCTTAGCTTTGCCAACAAGGATAACTAAGAATAAACTGTAATTGAATGATTGACCAAAGCATCATATACCTTGATGAAATCAGTCTTGTTTTTATAGCATTCTCCCAACCTACCATCATGCATTATAGGACGAAGACGCGGCATTATCGAAACAAGAACAACTACTGCTTCAACAAGCCCATTTTCTGTCTATTCCAAATGCAAAAACAAATAATAAATGATATAAGTGATAAGTTCATTGGTTAGTCAACAAACAAAATCAGTAACAAGCATCTGTCATTTCATAAAGTTTACCGGAGTTGAAGGAAAACAAGATTAGAGAGGGATTTCAAGATAAAATAAGTGAATATATCACAAGACATAAATATTATAAAGACATTTATACTAGGATGCTTAAATTGTTAATTAAACCTAGAAGCTCTTGTTTCATACGCAGCACAACAAAAGANACAAGACATAAATATTATAAAGACATTTATACTAGGATGCTTAAATTGTTAATTAAACCTAGAAGCTCTTGTTTCATACGCAGCACAACAAAAGAAAATTTAAAATATTCATATACAAGGTCTTATACTCTTGTGCAGGATGTCAAAAACGAATACTTTCAATGTCTAAGTGTCTAAGTACTTAAGGCATTAGTTGCGATACAGAACAAAAATAATGGCTGCAGCAGAACAATCATCAATGAAAAACCAGCCTTCAATATTCATGAGCTATCCAACTCTTAATAATCACTAAATTACTGCTCATAATTGAAGCAGGCAACGAATCCATAATTTTAAAATGAGACCGGAGCAGCAAAAGGAAAGTAAATCCCTTCAGTGGACATGGACACAAAAGAAGACAAGAGCAATTAACTTCCTTACCTCACGCCTTCCAAGCTGATCAATTTGATAAGAGCCATGTAGACGCAGTAGTTTGATCTGCAARCACGAAGTAAGAGATCACAATCAAGCCATGCTCGTCAAAGGCATTCATATGGTACAATTTTCTCATTCACATACCACAATATCTAACCAGCCAACAGCTAGTGCCGAAGACAAACAATCCCAGTACTTTGGATCATCCTCAATCACCTGCATAAAAAAAAAAACTCAGATAAACAATGTGACAAACTCCAAGGCAGTATCATTAGCTACACTTTGCTTCGACAGAAAATATCACAACTAGCCTGAAAATACAAGAACCACGGCACTGCCAAGTTTTTTACATTTAATTTTATGCGAATGAGCCACTAGAGCGGTAAACATTACAGTTGAAAATGTGTGCAAGCGTGTATATCCTTAAATTTTAGCAGACAGCATCAAGGAAAGTTTTAGCATATGAGAATCACCTGTGAATGCAAAAGATGATGCTGCAAATCCACAAGTTTCGAGTATACTGTAGATTGTGTTTCTGAAAATAGACTGTCATAATCCTGACAGATGAAACAAATCATAAATCACCATAATCCATACTACACAAAGCGTAGTTGCTAGTTGTTACAAAGACCAAACTAGAGGAAGATGTTTACAGCTAGCCAATCAACAAGACGTTCAGGGAGCCAAGCTTGAGCTTGCTTGTCCGCATAAAAGATTTCCAACAGCTCCCAATGCAGCCTTTAAACTTGTTGGCTCCTCATCTACCTAAACAAATTCATCAAAAATAATAAATCATGGATGATGCATACTAATGTCTCCAACTGTATATTCAGTTCCAAGTCTAGTGCACTTCTTTAATTCCTTCCATTAGTGAATGATGAATTGATGAGGTAACAGTCACAACACATTTAATATCTAGAGAAGTATGGTTGACATAATTACCGCCAGAATTCTTCTCGGGTCATCAACAATCGAATTAGTTGTAGACTTTGTTGTACCAAGAAGTGAGTTTATCTCCCGGCTATACTCCATGACATACTCCCACCTGATCATTTCTGAAGTTATGAATAATAACTTCAACCAAAAAAATAAAGGTTGCATTCAAGTATGCAACTATCAAGTACTCATATACAAAGTAATACAAAAGATAACAAGCTGCAYAGAGCAGGGTCCAAAACGGTTGATCATAAACTAGCATATAAAGGAATTTCAAGTACACACTTGTCTTCAAGGAGTGGATATCAAGGGTGCAAGAACAAAATGTGCGACCAAWATATCCAGTAAAACACCSATATAAGCACAAAGGACATAGATGGATTCATGCAAAGTGAAACAAGCTAAACMAACTATGATTGTGAAGCGAAAGTTAAGAAGGTGGCACTTCCACACTCTGGAAGGAGATACTTCGTATATCTTAYTACTACAAAGTCTACAATGTATTTCAAGTTCAAACATGATACATTGCATAATTTGATCATTTTAACTTAGTTGTAAGCTTACTGGCATCTTCCAAGAAGGCTGTAAAAATCCGTTTGAACTGAAGCCACATCTGATAAATTAGCACTGAGCAATGAATTAGAAGTTGGACCATTCAATTTCTTAAATTCTTCGTTTGCCACAAAATTATTAAAATTTAAAAGTATTAATGCAGAACTTCGTCAAAACCAATTGAACACTAAAACATGAACAATTTAACATGGAATGCAAAATTCAAATTCCACATAATCAATTAACAATCCAAACAAAACACACAAGAAGCAGCTCAAATCCAACTCAACCAAGCAGAAAACTATAACATTGAATCAACAAAAAGCAAACGCACCAATCAACATTGGACAAAGCATTAGCAGAAATCTTAGACAACGCAAAAGCAGAATTCTTCCGATTCTGAAGCATCGCAAACGGAGCAACGGAGCCGTAAACGATCCTCCGCCACTGCGCATCGTCATCGGCTCCGCCACTAGCAGCACCAAGCTTGAACTCAATCACACTACCACCAGAAGAATCATCATCATCATCATCGTGACTGTCACGATGATTGATTGTTTGATTTCCGGCATTGGAAGAGGAGAGGAGAGAGAGTCGGAGGGAGTTGCCGCGAGACCAGGAGATGGCGATGCGAGAGATAGGGGAGGAGAGAGAGTGGTGAATGGGGTGGACTAGTGGTTGTTGCGGAGGTTGAGGGGAAGAGAGGGGGAGGAGAGAGAAATGGTTGTCGGAAAATGATTCCGGTGGTGGCATTGTAGGTGGTGTGGAAAAGGGGGGTTTAATTAGGGTTTTGAGTTTCAGGGGTTTGCATTGAGAAGAAAGTGTGTTTCAGCGTTTCAGCGAGGGAAAATGTAGTCAAGTGTTGTTTCTTTGCTATTTTTGACTGGTTGACTTGCGTATTAAGGGATTGTTGACCTTTTTCGTTCTTAGATCATTTTTTTTTTGAAAGAGTTTAATCACGCCCGCAAATAATCGTATTTCGCCGCGTTTTTTTGTGAATTACCCTTTTTACCCCTCCCTATGTTTACCCCCTTTCTTTCTTTTGGAATTCCAAATCAGTGAATCACGTTAATCTCCCCCTCCCTCTACTTCTTTGTGCTGCCACCTATCACTGATTCCAACCACCCGTCGCCGGACCTCATAGTTGCCACCCAAAACCAGTGCCTACTGCAAACCGGCCCTCTCCTGTGTTTAACCCGGACGTATTTAACCCAGAAATCGCTGCTCCCAACCACTGGCCTGTACTGTGTTGCTGCGCCGCCCACATCCTGCCATCGCCACCGCCGTGCCAGCCCTACAACACCCTCCCACGCCCACGAACTACCAGCCCTGCAGCACACTCCCTCTCCCACGTACTGCCAGCCCCACCGGTTTGTTAATTTGACGTCGCAGTACAACCTCTGTAACCATTGCCAGGGTGCCACAAACAACAACAACCTATCACTGATTCCAACCACCATCTCGCGCCGCCCATCGAAGCAGCAAGCACCACCATCCAAGTCGCGCCGCAGCACACGCACCACCACCCAAACGCAACATATTATTGCAAACAACCGCCGTAGGCCTGATAAATGGCCCCGAAGTCCCGCAAATTGCTCAATTTAACCCCCCCACCCTCCGGTCGACCGCCTAAACCGCCGTCGACAAAGGTATGTTTAACTTTTGTTTTTTTTTATTTGAACGAAGAGGGTTTGGCCTGGGCCACCGTCGGTGGTTCGTTCCTATAGGCCGAACCCTCTTCATGAGGTGTTTTATTTTTATTTTTTTTTCAACTTTATATTCATAAATTACAATGCACAAATAATGTGTTTGATTATTTGAAAAATAATTAATTAATTACTAATATATGGTCACATTGATTGAAAATTTTAGTTTAATTTTTTTTATGTGATGTATGATGTTTTAAGTTGATATATTTTGTTATTTTTTTGGTTAAATTATGCTTCAATGTTCATATTTTGTTATAATATTGTGTAATTATTTGAAAAAGAAACCCTTATTAATTATTTACATTTA
>SNQN01000578.1:93602-106684 GCA_008642245.1 Bassia scoparia
TAGGTATATTCGAACAAACCTGTGATTTATTTGCTTCTCTTGGTTTGTCTACTTTGTTTAATGCATGTCACAATACTCATGAATCCTTGACTTTGGAGTTTGTGAGTTCTTTGTGGGAGGATGTAAGTGATCGTTCTAAGCCTAGGTTGCGTTTTCGGTTGCAAAACCGCAATTTTGCTTTGACTATTTCCCAACTTGCTAAGGCTTTTGGCCTCCCTACGGGAGGTGATTTGAGAATACCCCAAGGGGGTGAAGCTTGTGATTTATTTCGTCGTTTAACTGGACATGTCAATGTTAACACGTCACACTTACATATTGATCAGGTTCATCATCCTTGTGTGCATGTGTGTTTGAAATTATTTAGCACTTGTCTGTTTGGTAGATCCGACCCCCATTCTACTTGTAGGTTGGATTTGAATATCCTGGCTAAAAATTTTTTGGCAGGACAGACGGATGTTAACATTAACATCCACGTTTTCCTTTGTAAACATCTATTGTCCATTTCCCGCCATGCTCTTACTTCGAGCCAATATATCTTTATTGGGGGGTCTGGTCACTCGCATTGCGACGAAATTTAATATTCCTGATGATGCTATTGTGCGTGATGATTGTTTGTTGTCTTTGCAGCATCTTAGTTAGTRTGGTTATCTGGTTGAGGGTGGCGGGGGTGGTTTTCGGTGGAAGATTCATTCCCATCCCCCCGTTTATGTTGACATGCCGACAGAGGACTTGCCCTCTTTGGAGCCCAATCGGGCTCATTACTTGTTTCCGTCGGCCATGCCTGTTGGACCATCTAGAGAGTCTTCTGGGGCTCAACCGTTTCAGTCTACCACGGCTCCGCAGAGGTACTCTCCATTTTAGCGGCTTGTCCTTGACAATTTCGCTGCTATGCAGGTGTCTCAAAACCAGATGGCCACCTAATTCACCTCTTTGGACACTCGTTTCACGCAATTCGAGCTCCAATCTCAGGCTGCCTTTAGACCATTGCTTGATTATCATTATCAGCAAGGTCATTTTCACGCTGATGTGGTGTATCCTACTTGGTATCATCCCCCTCCTACTTATCAGGATGATGATGATGATGATGATGAGACGCGTGATAATGACTTTGATCCCATGGGTTAGCGTTGTAGACACCTAAATGTGTCTCCCCAAATGAGTAACCGATGATGAAACATATCACGTTTCGTGATCAATTTGTTTCTAAAAGACGCATTTGAACTCGTGAAAAGCTCGAAATATGTGAAGTCAAGCTCATAATCATGTGCCGAAGGTCAAATAAGAGGCAAAAAGTATTTTCTTTTATTTCTTAGAATTTTCTATTTGGTTTTAGGATTTTTCAAATAAATTATATTGGTGATTTTCACTTTTCATTGCATTCTTCTCATTTTTCTGAGTTCACCAGTATTTTTAGATTATTTTTCTGATTTTTCTACGATTTTCTATGAATTTTGCAATATTTACAATATCAAAATACGTAGGGAATACGCAGAAAATACGGAAAATACCAAACAAATACACGGAATGTTCCGGAATCCCCTAGAACTCCCTAGAATCGTATTTCTTGGAGGAGGGGATGTCTAGATTCATCCGTAATTTTGCAGAATAAGAAAAATCTTCGAAATAAGGCAAAGATCACTGGACGTATATAGCTCAAAGGAGCGTATATACGCTCCCCATGAGCGTATATAAGCTCCCTGTGAGCGTATATACGCTCACCATGAGCGTATATATGCTCACCATGAGCGTATATACGCTCACCATGAGCGTATATATGCTCCCCATGAGCGTATATACGCTCCCCATGAGCGTATATACGCTCCCCATGAGCGTATATACGCTCACCATGAGCGTATATACGCTCACCATGAGCGTATATACGCTCCCCATGAGCGTATGTACGCTCACTTTGTGCCTTCGCGCCTATAAATACGGCCTTGCCTCTCGAGTTTTAGGGGAACTTACACGACATACGTTGCTAGGCTTCGCATACTCTCTTGCTCTCTCACTCATACTCTCACCACTAAAACACAAAATATGAGTTCTAATACGTCTTTTTAAATCAAATCAACGAGCGAAATCAAGGTATAACTCTGAGGTTACTCACCCAAAACCTCATTTTCGCTTCTTTCTAACTTGATTAATAACTATTCGAGTCTCAATTCAACTAATAAAATGTAGAAACTCACTCGTTATTCGCTTCTTGTAAATATGTAGGAGTTTCATCACTTTTTTTTACTGTTTTCAATAGTTTTCATCTTTGTTATTAACGTTTCTTGTCATTACTAACGTCTTCTTTGCATTTTGTATAGCAAGCTTTAACGAGGCGCTTTCCTCATCAATACTAACATGTTTGTTTGATTTGTTTAGCGGATCGATCAAAGGCGCTATCATTATATTTATTATTTTTCTAACAATTTGTTTGTTTGCAGCGACAAGGTAAGGATGATGTATATTTGTATATGCATATTGTATATATGTTTTGTATTGCATTTCGTTTGCTCTTTAAATAAAGATCGGAAATTATGTGAATCACTTTAAAAATTAGATTAATCATGGACAACCGGCTTTTAGGCACCTTTTTAATTTGACTAATATCAAGTGATCACAATTTCTAGGCTAGGTAATTGTTTGTGCATAATAGAAACCCATTGTTGTAGTAACTTTTAGGGCTAGTGCGCTAATAAGGTTTTGAATATGTAAGTTGTGTGCATCCAATAATCGTGTTTTAATGGAATTACAATGAGACCGAGTAGAGGCCGCTACATGCGGGCGGATTGGGTCAAAGATTCAATCCGTACCATGTCCCCGAACCCACAAACTGGTTACTGGATCAGAACGTGGGGCCATTGTTTTGGCACCAACGTTTCGGGCGTCCGTGATTAACCTTTATAGGCACGGTGGCGATCCCCTTACTCGACAACACTCCCCCAACGCACTCACGTGCGGGTTCTGTGGCTCAAGCCCACAACACAAACACACATCGATGTAGGCCCAAGCCCCCCTGCGGGGTTCGGCCCACGGTCTACAATTTGGCGACTTCACTGGGGATAATCACCGTTAGGTGAAGTGGACAGACTTGAAAGTCTCGTAATTCCATCATCACGATTATTGGATTTTTGCATTTTGCATGTGACCCTCCGCATAGGGTCACGCCTTAGGCTCCTTGGTCTCAATATGGGCATGTTCTATGCTCGAGACCACCTTAAGGGGGGATACTACCTTGGTTGCATGTGGTTAATGGATCGCATGGTTAAGGTAAGTCCTATCCCACCCATGCCGTGTGTGCACGTGTTACGGGATGCGTGCACATAAGGGGTAACTCGGCTATACATCACTTACCGTGAAAGTGGTGAAATTGGACCCAGCTCTACTCTTAGGCGTGGTACCTTTTTGACTGGCCATAGTTGACTTGTCATCATGTGTCATGTATATATGTGCATTGTATGGGCCCTGGCCATTGTATAGTTCTTGACCTTAACACATGTTCATAATCACATTCATGTAGTCCATGGTCATCTTTTAGTTCACATCATGCATTTTATAGCCCATAGTGACTTTAGTTGACCTCTACCTTAGTCTGTGACCATAGTTCACTAGGACTTTGTCCTTCAAACTTTCGACCTGAGTCCACACAGACTTTGACCCTAGGTCTTGACCCTTGACCATTAGAGTAGGCATTATAGATGGCAGTGGGTCCTGGACCCAACCCAGACCCGCTAGACCCAGACCCATTTTTAAGGGTTTGGGTCCAAAAAATTTAGATCCATTGGGTATGGGTCGGGTATGGGTCTAAAAAGAAATGGGTCGGGTCCAAAAACATCAGACCCAGACCCGACCCAAACCCGACCCATAGACCCGTTCAATTAAAAAATTATATTATTTTTTTATCCAAAGCCCTAAACTTTCTTTTGTTAGGTGACTTCAGAGTTCAGACTCATGTAGCGATTTTCGAGGCTTCAATTGCTTACTGTGAACTTGTGAAGATTATGTAGGTTCCATTTTTTCTATCTTTCAATCTTTTCATTTTTTAATTTTGAATTTTTATTAGTGAATTAGAGATGATAATTTATGTATTTTAATGATAAGATTGTGTGTACAACTTGTAATAAGTTGGTGACTTTGAGTTGGTTATTGTAATGAGGTATTTTTATGATGTATTTTTATATTTATTTAAGCGATAGGCGTCGCTAGTATGAAGTCCTACGAAGTACGAACACATAAAATAGAACAAAACAATTAATTGAAGTAAATGTTCGATTTAAACATAAATTTAAGTAAGACCCATTTAGGACCCATTTTGGACCCATAGACCCGTTAGACCCTGTGGGTTTGGGTCCGGGTCCAAAAATTCTAGACCCAATGGGTCTGGGTCGGGTATGGGTCTCAAAAATTTGAACGGGTCTGGGTCTGGGTCTGGCCGGACCCGACCCAGACCCGACCCATTGCCATCTCTAGTAGGCATAGACTCTGACCTTAGGTCTTGACCCTTGACCACTAGGGTAGGCACAGACTTTGACCTAAGACTTTGACCTTGACCGTATTCACATAGGATAGACCTTTGGCCAAACCCTTAGCACATCTAGGCATGACCTTAACCACTTAAGACATGTGCATATAATACATTCCTATGTCATTTGGTGCCCTTTCAAAAAAAAAAAAAAAAACAAAAAAAAAGCAAAAAATTCAAAAAAAAAAGAGCAAAAAATTAAAAAAAAAACGAAAAGGCACCTTGCATTCATGCATTCATTCTAGGAAAGATGACCATGGAATTAGGACATGCATTTGCACCTGCATCCACATGTTCAATAATGACCAAGGGAGTTCACTAAGGGTTTATTTCTTTTTTAAATAGGGTGAAGTCGTCTCCATAGCCCTTGCTCGACCTGAAGAGTTTGAGCCCTAAGCCCAACCTAACCTTCTTCCAACCTTCACTACCCATTAGCCTTAACACCACAAAATGGCCTCCGAACAAGAAAAGATCCAAAAGCTTGTCGAGCAAGTTCAAGAGCTTGAAGCTAAGATCAAGGAGTTGACCTCGAGCGCTTCCTTGGACAAGCTGTTTGAAAAGGCGATCCAAAAAGCCATCGACCCCACCTTTTACCAAGACCAACCTCCTCTTGACCCCAACCTTTCAACCAAACTGCCAAAGGATTTCTCAGCCGAAGACATACCCAAGTTCAAGCCGACTGATGACCCTCGATTCCATATCAAGGGATTTAAGACCACCCTTAAAGGGATTGACTCTGCCTTATTTTCCAATGGTCTTTCCCCTTTCTTTGGAACCAATATGTCAGAAGTGGTTCTTTTCACTTCCTGAGAAAGAAATAGCTACTTGGGAAGACATCATCCACGCATTCATGGCAAGATACAAGGGTAACATTCAGACCCAAACATCCTTCCAAGAGCTTGAAATCCTTAAGTAGGGAGAGAACGAGGGGTTCACTACCTATCTAACTAGATGGAGAGGAGTTGCTGCCACCCTAGTCTCCGCTCCTACTGAAGAAGAGATGGTCAAGACCTTCATTTCTGGCCTCCAGCCAGAATACAAAGATCATCTCAGGTATCGAGGCCTTACCACATTCGCAAAGGTCTACGACATTGGAGTGGACATGGAGGATGATCTTCTTCGATTTGCATGAGTCAGTTGGAGTCTTAGCTTTAGGGTCGAGTCGGAGAGTCCCTTTCCCTAGACTGTGTATCATTTCTTTTCTCCGTTTCGGGTCTATGTCATTAGGTTTAGGAATAAATTCTGCAATTAACCTCTATGTAATAAATTCTTTTGGTATTAATAAAACTTTAATTTTTCATTATCTCTCTAGCCTCCATGTAATTTGTGCTTCTAATTTTAATGGAATCAAACAAACTGATGACCTTACACTTAAATGGACATTGCCAAGAGAGGCCTTCTTTCATAGCTCCACAAAATAACCTCTTCCCTCCGTTCCCTTCATCACATCAAATCAAAATCCCTTGCAACCCTTTGAGCCATAAACACTATCATTCAGCCTATCTTTCTTTCATCACCCACATCTGCTTAACCCTTTGGATCAAACGATGCGTAGGAAAAGACACGTGCAAAAGAAAAAAAGAGAAGAATAAAATGGGCAAAAAGGAAAAAAGCAAAAAAATAAAAGTTCAATGCCAGTTATACAAAAGTCATCACAAATGCAAATCAATGTCAAAATCTAATGCAAATCCAAAGCTCAAAGCCCAGATCAAATAAAAAGCAAGAGTCTAAAAGGCACACTGCGCACCGTGGGTTCACTTCATGATCATCGAGCCTTTTTCGACCCTCGGACCACAGCCTCACATTACAACCACAAAAGCCCTCTCACACGAGGCATTGTCCAAATCATCATCAAGAACTACGACGGTCTGATTCCAAAAGGATACGTAGGAAGCCTCTTCTCGAGGTCCGACCCAATAACTCAATAACACTCTGAGGTCCACTCTCTCATATAGTTTGATTCCCTTAAAGTCAGGAGCACAAATTCCTAGTGTAGCACCCGACATAGACTCGAGCTTGAACCTACATCATCTAGCCAACCACATCAATTCCCCATTTACTTACCCTTTGTCACAAATTTTAGCCTTGTCTTTTCTTGAACCTTAAGCCTATTCTTTCATACGCCTTAAGGGGCTCTCTTCAACTCTTCCTTAGGCTATCTCTCTGTAGCAATCATCAGGCATCCTCCTCAAAGCATCGCATTGCAGCATTTTCTCCATGTTCTCTCCTCATGCAACATTTAGCTCAAGTCACCGATTTGGGCAAATCAAAGTCACATCCCAATACCTCCTCCCTTACCATTACCACCCAAAAAAGCTAAGCCAAGACCCATGACCTCACAAAATTCACTAGCCTTACCTCGATCAAGATGGGGGCTCACCCACTAAGCCAACCATCAACACCACAAATTAAGCCATTCCCACACACCTAAACCCCATGGGTCGGGGGCTCACTTGCAATCACAAGCATCGCCTTTGCTCGAATGGGGGCTTGAGACGGCTCCATCCCACAATCCAAAAACATCTTACCATTAGTCAATTTCCTTGGTCATTTCATGCATTAGATCTAGGAATAGACTTGCATTACACATGTAGTCATTATAAGCACTTCATAAGCACCATCATGCATTGAGTCTACATACATCATCATGCATATGCATCCTGCACAAACACATTACACATTGCACCTCCTCTACACGAGGCTAGGGCCCATCTCACATGGCATTTTCCTCACGCCTATACGGCATACATCGCTATACGCGATCGTTGCTATAAGCAACAACTCCTTTACACACTTCGGGTTTTGGAATTTTCTCCCGCACCAGAAATTCCGCAAGCACACTTCGGGTTTTGGAATTTTCTCCCGCACCAGAAATTCCGCATACAGATCTTTTCGGGTTTTGGAATTTTCTCCCGCACCAGAAATTCCACAGACACACTCTTTCGAGTTTCGGAATCTTCTCCCGCACCAGAAATTCCGCACACACACTTCGGGTTTTGGAATCTTCTTCCGCACCAGAAATTCCGCATGCACACTTTCGGGTTTTGGAATATTCTCCTGCACCAGAAGTTCCGCAGACACACAAGCACTCGGGTTTTGGAATTTTCTCCCGCACCAGAAATTCCGCATACACATCTTTTCGGGTTTTGGAATCTTCTCCCGCACCAGAAGTTCCGCAGACACACATTCTCTCGGGTTTTGGAATCTTCTCCCGCACCAGAAGTTCCGCAGACACACTTTCTCTCGTGTTTTGGAATCTTCTCTCGCGCCAGAAGTTCCGCAGATGCACATTCTTCCGGGTTTTGGAGTTTGCTCCCGCAACAAAAACTCCCAAGCAAGCAAATCTGACCGCATGGGACACGGCTACAGGTAAAACTAACCTTTGTTTTGCAGGTACCGGCGAAAAGGGTAACTCAGGGTCGCAGAACGTCTTGAGTTGCTCTCCGTCCCGAATCGAATACTTTGACTTTCGTCTCTCCAGACTCAGTCAAAGTGGGGGCTTCTGTAGACACCTAAATGTGTCTCCCCAAATGAGTAACCGATGATGAAACATATCACGTTTCGTGATCGATTTGTTTCTAAAAGACGCATTTGAACTCGTGAAAAGCTCGAATATGTGAAGTCAAGCTCATAATCATGTGCCGAAGGTCAAATAAGAGGCAAAAAGTATTTTCTTCTATTTCTTAGAATTTTCTATTTGGTTTTAGGATTTTTATAATAAATTATATTGGTGATTTTCATGATTTTCACTTTTCATTGCATTCTTCTTATTTTTCTGAGTTCACCAGTATTTTTAGATTATTTTTCTGATTTTTCTACGATTTTCTATGAATTTTGCAATATTTACAATATCAAAATACGTAGGGAATACGCAGAAAATACGGAAAATACCAAACAAATACACGGAATGTTCCGGAATCCCCTAGAACTCCCTAGAATCGTATTTCTTGGAGGAGGGGATGTCTAGATTCATCCGTAATCTTGTAGAATAAGAAAAATCTTCGAAATAAGGCAAAGATCACTGGACGTATATAGCTCAAAGGAGCGTATATACGCTCCCCATGAGCGTATATATGCTCCCCATGAGCGTATATACGCTCCCCATGAGCGTATATACGCTCACCCATGAGCGTATATACGCTCACCAGCATGAGCGTATATACGCTCACTTTGTGCCTTCCCGCCTATAAATACGGCCTTGCCTCTCGAGTTTTAGGGGAACTGACACGGCATACGTTGCTAGGCTTCGCATACTCTCTTGCTCTCTCACTCATACTCTCTCACCACTAAAACACAAAATACGAGTTCTAATACGTCTTTTTAAATCAAATCAACGAGCGAAATCAAGGTATAACTCTGAGGTTACTCACCCAAAACCTCATTTTCGCTTCTTTCTAACTTGATTAATAACTATTCGAGTCTCAATTCAACTAATAAAATGTAGAAACTCACTCGTTATTCGCTTCTTGTAAATATGTAGGAGTTTCATCACTTTTTTACTATTTTCAATAGTTTTCATCTTTGTTATTAACGTTGCTTGTCATTACTAACGTCTTCTTTGCATTTTGTATAGCAAGCTTTAACGAGGCGCTTTCCTCATCAATACTAACATGTTTGTTTGATTTGTTTAGCGGGATCAAAGGCGTTATCATTATATTTATCATTTTTTCTAACAATTTGTTTGTTTGCAGCGACAAGGTAAGGATGATGTATATTTGTATATGCATATTGTATATATGTTTTGTATTGCATTTCGTTTGCTCTTTAAATAAAGACCGGAAATTATGTGAATCACTTTAAAAATCAGATTAATCATGGACAACCGGCTTTTAGGCACCTTTTTAATTTGACTAATATCAAGTGATCACAATTTCTAGGCTAGGTAGTTGTTTGTGCATAATAGAAACCTCACTTAGTAATTTTTAGGGCTAGTGCGCTAATAAGGTTGCGAATATGTAAGTTGTGTGCATCCAATAAATCGTGTTTAATGGAGTTACAATGAGACCGAGTAGAGGCCGCTACATGCGGGCGAATTGGGTTACAGATCTGATTCGTACCATGTCCCCGAACCCACGACTGGTTACTTGATTGGACGTGGGGCCATTGGTTTGGCACCAACGTTTCGGGCGTCCGTGAATAACCTTTTTAGGCACGGTGGCGACTCCCCTTACTCGACAACACTACCCCAACGCACTCACGTGCGGGTTCTGTGGCTCAAGCCCACAACACAAACACACATCGATGTAGGCCCAAGCAACCCCCCTGCGGGGTTCGGCCCACGGCCTACAAGCGTGCTTTTGTTCCCCTCTTAAGCTCTGAGGACAGTGCTTGATTTAGCTTGGGGGGAGCCTTGACTGCTGTGTTGGTCTGCTCTTGTATATATGTTAGTGCTTTTTAGTCTAGTATAGTTGTTTTGGTTGGAGTTGGTTGTATCTTCCTTTTGCAGGTTCTTTTGCAAGTTGCGCTTTGGAGGGTGTGATTATTTGGATGGCTTGCACTAGAGGGTTAATTGGTGAGATCTTTCCAACTCTATTTTTAGTATAGCTTTGAGTGTTTTAATTGCTTTCTTAGGAATGTTGCATGGTTTGTACCACTCACTAGGAGTGGAAGTTTACATGTGACCAAAAAAATTATATTGCTTTCTTAGTTGTAGTGTGTCTCATTCTCCCCTATTGCCCTTTGGATTCTTGACTGAGTATGTTTCCCTGTGCCCTATGGTTGAATTTTTGACACTTGTGATTGCTGAGACTGATCATTGTATACTCTTGATTTCTTTTTCCGATTCCTTGGTATTGTTGAAACTTGAGTTTTCGAGTCTTATCAATATCATTTGGAACAAGGAAGAGTTTAACTTGTAAGGATTTGAGCTTTGAATTCATCATATTTCTTCCTTCTTGTGTGATTAGTTCCTGGTGTGTCACTGATCTCAATCTTGGCTTGGTACTGGTCTCGTTAACTATATTTTGGCATGATGAGCATGATAGAAGGCCCTCACTTGTTAGGAGCCGTGCTACATTGATACTCCCTCCGTTTTTTTTAAGATGTTCCACTTTCCTCTTTGGGCCGTTTTTAAATAGATGTTCCAAACTAATCTAAAAATAACTTTTTTACCTTTTACCTACTTTATTTACTCTAACATTAATGAATTACTCATTTCTAAAGTGAACTTTCATTATTTTACCCAATCTATTCACCCAAAATTACTATTTCCCATAAAATTTCATTCACATTTACTCTTTTACCTAACTTATTCAACTTTTTACCCAACTTACTCAACTATTTTATTCAACTCTTAAAAATCGTTCCAAAATGGTATGGAACATCTAAAAAAACGGAGGGAGTATTAGATAACAAAATTTTCCACTTGATCCCTTGTTTTGAGCCTTACCTTTTCTTTCTTGATTAACCACATTACAAACCTATTTGGCCTCTTTTGATTGACCCAAGTCTAGCTTGGGGGAGCATTTGGTTGGTTGGTGGGTAGTGTGTTGTTGTTGTTTGGCTCGCTACTTGTGTTGGGTGGTTTTTTTCGTTATTAGTGGAGTGTGCTCTTTCATTTGGTCGTATCATCATCTTTTCTTTTATATGTAAATATTATTATGCAAGGCGAAAGTTCAAAATAAAAAAAAAGAAAAAAAAAAGAAAAAAAATGTGTTTCTTTCCTCTATTTAGTTGTACTCTTTCGCCTTTGCAAGTGTACTTTATCCTAGTTTGATGGTGATATGATGGTGCTTCCTTTTGGCTTGGTTGATTTGGTAGTGTTGAGTTGGAGTTATTCGGAGTTGTTTTAGCCTCATCTTTAGGCTATGTTCTCTTTTGATTTTGCTCCCCTAAGATGGATTTCTAGCTCACGTTTTTCCAAATTTTATCCTACCTTTGACCCTAGCCCCATTACAAGCTCAATAAAGACCTTCTTGATAATCATGCTTTTAAATGAGTTTCCTTGATTCAATGCCTTGCCAAGTCTTGAGAGTATGTGTCGCATTTCGATTCGACTTTTGTAGGTTGAGTGCTATTATGTTCCCTTTCAAACACGTGAGTGTTGGTGAGATGGGGGTGCCTTTTAGTCTCTTAGGCTACAAAATTTTATTCATATGCACATCTTTTGCATATTTGTGGGCGGAGAGTGATCGAGTTCATATTTAACTCACCACAAAGAGAGGAGTGTCACCGGTGAGAACTCTTTCCTTGATTCTTGGTTACATCTTTGTGATAGGACTTGGTTCCACTTGTATGATATTTTATCCTTGGATAGGTATTGAGTCATTTGGATACTTTGATTGAGTGTCAGTGATCACAAGTGTTTTGCGATGTTGTTTTTATAGGGTGAAGCATACTCATGTTTGAAAATCTTGTCTTTGTTGCTTGAGGACAAGCAAGGGTTTAGCTTGGGGGAGTTTGATGTGTGTGTTTTATATAGTGTTTTTACCGTGTCCCCATAGCTTTTTCTAGCAATTTCTCTCATATTCTGCTCTATTTTCCATTGGATTTTATGCTTGGTTGGAGTGTTTGTTTCCTATTTATTTTGTAGGAACAATGGTCTAATTACGCTTGGAATCAACTCTTGGAGCGAGGTTTGCTAGTTGGGAGGTCGAAAGCTACTCGAAAGTTCATTTGTGTGCTGACCGGGTCTCATACCCGGGTGGGTTTCCAGATACCCGGTCAGATTTGCACTTGTTACTTAGAAGAATTTGGAGGTATTGTTTTGAAGAAAAAGTTGCTACACGCACCCGGGTGGGTTTTCACATACCCGGCCGGGTGAGCATTACGTCAATTTGAGCAACAAGTTCATACCCGGGTGGGTTTCCACATACTCGGCCTGGTCTTCATTGAAGTAAAACTGAAGTAGCTGCGCACCCGGCCGAGTTTCCACATACCCGACCAGGTCACCTCTTTTACTTAGTGATTTTCGAATGTGATATTTTTGTATGAGCTGCGTACCCGGCCGGGTTTCCACATACCTGACCGGGTCCAGTCTATTTTTTACTCGATTCTTCATTTTCCCTCGTGTTTTGTGCGAGGGGTTATGTAGGCTTTTGGGGGATTTTGAAAGACACGTTTTTCACTTCCTTTGTCAGCTTTGAGAGAGAAAACTTAGGGTTCTTATGTTCTTGCTTTGGGGATTGTAAATTAACACTTTGTCATTGCAATTTCAATCATATTTGAAGGTATTAGTTCAATTCCTATCTTTGTTCTTGTTTTTATTCTTGTTTAATTACTTTATGCTCATGAATTCTATCATTGAACTTGTTGTTAATTTCAATATGCATAGTGAGTAGTTTACTTCTAGGGCTTGGTGAAACTATGCAAAGATCATGATTCTTGTTTGATTGTTAGGGTTTAAATTTGGTTTGTTTTGGCAATTCAATTGATAGGTTTTGGATTGATTGCATGTTTGGCTAATTTGCAAGTATTATTTACTCAATTCGATAAGCGAGAGCTGCGTGTTTCAGTGAAGGTTTTCTATCTTTGAACTGTTAAATGATAATCGGGATAGCCTACTTTATTGTTTAGTTGTGGAATTCGATTGCGAGAGTAACTTATTCCTTTGCCTAAATTCATTCCTATCCCA
>SNQN01000578.1:106715-118862 GCA_008642245.1 Bassia scoparia
ACCTTTGCCTAAAGATGGAGAGGCAAGTTCAAAAGATGTGGGCACTTCAAATTCAGAATTGGTTGTTGATGACGCACCTTCTGAGGCGGTGCAAGAGAATGAGAATGAGAAAGAAGAGGCATTGCAAGTGCCTCCTATCAGACTCCCTTTTCCCAACCGTCAAGTGAAGAGCAAACTTGACAAGCAGTTCGGTAAGTTCTTGGAGGTGGTTAAGAATTTGCAGGTAACAGTTCCTTTCACTGAATTAATCACTCAAGTGCCTGCTTATGCTAAATTCATGAAAGATATATTGACTAGGAAAAGAGCTTTTAGTGAGGTGGAAACAGTTACATTTACTGAAGAATGTAGTGCTTTACTACAAAATAAATCCCCTCCTAAATTGAAAGATCCTGGTAGTTTCTCCATCCCTTGTCATATTGGAACTTTGTTTATTGACAAGGCATTATGTGATCTAGGGGCTAGTGTAAGTGTAATGTCTTTTTCTGTCTGCTCTAAATTGCACATGTGTGATTTAAAAGTTATTAACATTACTCTACAAATGGTCGATCGTTCTGTTAAATACCCTTTGGGTGTTTTAGAGGATGTTCCTGTTAGGGTTGGTAAGTTTTATATCCCTGTTGATTTTATCGTTCTTGATATGGAGGAAGACAAGCAAATACCTATTATTTTAGGTAGGCCTTTTCTCCATACTGCAGGAGYTGTGATTGATGTGAAAAATGGTAGACTTACACTTTCTGTGGGTGATGATAATGTAACTTTCAGTTTGAATACTGCTTTGAAAAGTCCCATGCTTGAGGAAAAATGTTATGCCATTGATGTAGTTGATGTGATTTGTAATGATAACTTGCCCCAAACTCTTATGAAAGATCCTTTGGAGGTCGTTCTTTGTCTTGAATCTTCTATAGGTGATGCTAGCATTTGGTAGGCTGAAATTGATGCTATTGAGGATGCTCTTTACAAAGATGAGCTTAACCATAGCGAGAGCAAAAGAGTGCAGAGGTTAGTTCGGCCTACATGCAATGTTGAGGTAAAGAAACCCGAATTGAAACCTCTCTCTTCCCATCTCAAGTATGTGTTTCTTGATGAGCAAGAGCTCCATCCTGTTATTGTTAGCACTACACTCAATGATGTCCAACTTTCCCAACTTTTGGATGTTTTGAAAACTCATAAAAAGGCCATTGGGTATAGTGTTGATGATTTGAAGGGTATTAGTCTCGACTTTTGCATGCATAGNGGAGTCGGGGTGCTCGATTCTCCAACGTCATCGTCCATTGTTGTTGCGGTTCGACCTATACGTTTTGCTCCGTGTTTGTACTAGGTGAGAGATATTTTATGGTTGAGATGGTGGTGTTGGTGCTCGGTGGTGGCGGTGCTAACTTCAAAGTGTTGGTGGATTACTCGTTGGTGGTGGTCGGGACTAGTATTGGATGGTGGACAACAAGTTATGGGTGATGGTGGTGAGTTAGTAAGARATAGGATGAAATAAGAGAATAAGGGTAATTGAGTAATTTACTAACGTATTGCGGGCAAAATACGGAGTATTGCGGGCGTTATTTAACACAACCCTTTATTTACTGACTTTTCCTCTTATACAACTAATGGTTATTTCTTCTTTCACCTTTTCATTTAACTTTTTTCATGGCCAAACTTGTGATTTACATCTCCGACTATCACTATTAAATCAAGGGCTATGCAATAGATCAAGTCATATTATTGTATAGATAGATGTTGAAAATAGCAAAAATTAAAGAGTGAATCTAGAGGTTGTAGATGTAATTCACTTGATACACAAGGAAATGGGTTTAAGGTTTGTATTTGGCTTTTATGGTTGTGAATTTATATGAAAATTTCATTTATCTATTCTTCTTATATCAAATCAATTTTTGGCCAATTTAATCTTCCCCTATACTCCTGCTTATAATATTCAAAATTTAATCGCTATTTTTTTGTATTAATCATATTTCATTTTTTTTATATGTTTGAACCCAATAAAATTTACTATGTTTTTGAAACAACTCACTGTTAAGCAAATAAGGAGAGAATTGTTCTTTAACAAATTTTAGGTTAATTCATTTTTTAGGAAAAAAATTCTGAACATTTTTTTTATACTCGTATAAAATTTTCTCTTCATTAATTCAATTTGTTCAAGTAAGCACTCAACTTTATCATCTTGTACTAATCTATTTAAAAGTTATAGAAAAATCATTTTCAAAAACTAACTAAAAGTATGAAGCCGAAACTAATTCCTTTTTTCGAAGAAGCCGAAATCTGACACTCCAAGCCAACGCGTTTATATTTTTTTTGCTTTTCCCCTTCCCAAAACGACGCATCTTAAGGAAAGCAAAAGCAACCTTGTTGCCCATCCCATGGAGCCTATTGCTACACTGTTCACCATCAATTCTTCTCATGGTTTAAGGAGAAACAACTATGCTCATTGTTCATTCGTGTGGAGTGATTTTGGTGTTTTACCACTAGCATTAAGAAACTCTATGTTGGAGATAATGCTCTCAAAACTCAATTTGAAGAAACTCTATGTTGGAGCAAATATCATACTGCATAATCGAAATACTCCACTAAATCCTAAAARGGCTGGAAAGTAGTTGCCACTGTAAGTATTAAGACAAGGAAGTCTTATTGCCAATCCTTGTTTTTCCCCAACATTATTTTGTGTATGGAAATGAAGAAATCACTTTATTGGTAGAATTGATGAAATATTTTGAAATGAAAAAAGTTTCCTTTGATTCAAGTTGCAAGAAATCACGTTACTCTAATCAAGGGTGAATAGCTGAAATGTCCAGGTACCATAAGAAAATGAAAAAACCCTTATATCACATATCCGCRATTTATTATCATAACAAAAGAACATCTATCGTATCCATCCTTTATCAACCACTTGGCCAACAGATAGAGAATTGTTCGCTTAAAGCACATAAGGTTTTGTTGTAGCGTTCCAACAAGGGGGGTAATGTGCTTGAACATTTCCATTCCTCCATCAACAAGCAAACACCATATCCATATTATGATATCAAAGAAACAAAAAGATTGGGATGGAGCGGAAAGGATCATAGACCATTAGGTACAAAGGTAAACTCAAACAAAGACATTCTCAATACACAAATTTGCAAATAAGATAGTTTTGCATGGCTGCTGACAACCACGTCCAATCTTCAAGCATTTAAACAAGAGTCAGAATTGGCACAAGTCYCGCACCAAGCAAAAATTTATTGGATACTGTAATTCAGGACCATGGATTCAGCTGCCCCTCTACCCATGCTTCCATCTAAAACAGGATGAACACAATGTTTGAGCACATAATGTGGTATTATAATACTGTAAAAGTAAGCACAGATTTAAATTCACCGAGGAACCATCATTCTTAAAAGTAAGTCACATTTAATGCTGCAATGCCATTAATCAATATAATAAAGAGGGGGGGCAAGCACAATAGGAAAAAATTTTGGAAAAGGAAAAGCAACATGCCACTACTTCTCCTTGCCAACTCCCAAACCACAAAGTGTAAAAAATTGACATACTTGGACAGAATTAGTGTGAACTGTAAAGGATAATAAGTGAAGATGATGCCTTACGACTAATAAACTGAAATGACAGAAATTAAACRCAGTTAAAAGCTTTCGAGTGGCTTGTTTGACTCCCAATCAAGCATTCAAATGTCTTGTGTCACTCCCACAAGCTAAGCAAACCTTAACATATATTTTCACTAACACTTCCCTCCCTCCTTTCGCTTAGTAAGCTAACTACTACTAAATTTCTTTCATAGCTATCCATAACAAACTAATTACTACAATTAATTTCCTTGGTCTCATTTATGAAAGCCCTAACTTTTAAAAGTAGCCCTTTATCTATATCTATGAAATCCAAAGTACCAAATCCCTTGTCCTAGAAAAACAACACCAATTGTATATTAACAACCCAAGTATAAGCCACTTCAATATGTAAATAGAACAAAACTCTCAACATCAACCCTTCTAACAAGCCTAGCCCAAAAGACTACAGACATCATTGATCACAATAACACATACAAGATATACCTTCCTAGATAAAAGTACATTAAGAATTTGATATCTTGAGTCATTTCTCTAACCTTTCAATAAAACTATTCTAAAGTTCTGACAGGCCTTAAGAGAAAGAATAACAAACTAACATCCCTAACATGCATATAACAGCTTTTTTGGGAAGAATAAATTATGTTGGAATCCATACACTTAATACCATCCGACCAAATGATCCTATTCCACATAACTTATAACTCCATAACTCCACATCAAAACCCAAAAGAATCATCTTTAATACATAACCATTGGAGAGACAGCCAAGGTAAAACCATACTAGCTAATGAACGTATCGTTATCCATGTAAGACAACCTGCCTTAACTCATCTTCACTGAACTATTTTCCAATGATCTACCCAAATGAAAAGGAAATAAATYCCAGTCCAATCATGCCCACATGCCATCTTATACATAGTTCACCACATTCTTCCTTGCATATACTCAAGGCAAAGTATATATTAATGTGAAACAAACAGCAACCAGTTTGGTTGCAACACATTTCCCTTGGAATTTCAATTTTCTAGGAAATAACCAATTGCTTTTGTGTTTGGTTGACAAAAGCATAGGAAATAAAAATTCCAAGGAAGTGTAAATTTGTACAAAGTGTAAGAAAATTTCTACCAACCCCCCGCCCCCCATTAAATGCAAATTCCTGTGTCTAATATAAATTACTATGCTCTTCCAAACACAAGATCTTATTTAAAAGGAAATTGAAAAAGGAATATAATTCCAATGAAATAACATTTCCTATGGGAATTAACTTCCCATGGCAACCAAACAACAACTTGGGATATGTTCCCTAAAAATGTAGATACAAAGCAATCACCTCATCCTACAGACAACACCTCCAACACTCTGCAACTTGTGAAATATAAACCTGATTGGCTGATTCCAGACTGTTACCAATTGCAAATGGTTAACATAGCAAACTGCAGATGCACTAATTCAAATAATCAACATGCAGATAAATAGCCCAGAAATGATCCATATTGAAGTAATCTATCCAATCATCTATTTTATGCTCAACATCAACCTTTACAATGTGGGACCAGTCCCCAACTATATTACAGAACCAATCCGGCAATGTTCTAAGGGATTATCCATTAGATCTTCTATCGAATGTATGAGAGCCATTAACCATAATTCTTTTACATGAAACTATTCTCTGAAATTGGAAAAATCAGTACACACAGAAGAGACTAAAACTATTTATTTATTTAAATCTTMTCCCTCAATTAGCTATCACAAACCTAGGCTTCCCAGTTCCCATCTTTCCATCTATAATTAGAAATTGGACATACTTAAATCCAATCTTCCATCTACATTAACATATTAAATGACCAAGAACTTCCACTAGAATTATATAAAGCTAGAAACCCGCAATCATAGATGACTAAACGCTATGTATAGCCTTTTCCAAAATAAATACTTAAACAGCTCTTGTTAAGTAAAGCTTATAGAGCCATGGATGTTTTTTAACTATGAAATTCAATCAAAATCAAGCTTAGTAGAAAACCAATCTTCGCTTAGCTTGTGGTCTTGATCAAGGAGCATCAATGTGACACGCTTAGGCTACGTTTGGTCGGATGTAAGACATTCTCCATGAAAATGTTTTCCACCATTTTCAGTTTTACATTGTTTAATTTACAAAGGAGTCTACAACCATTTTCCATAAGAATAAAATTACTCTTATAACGATGGAAAACTATTTTCCTTTCAAAAATGAAGGGAAAACTATTTTTCTTCCCTTTCTTGTACACTCTTCACACTACCTCCTTACTTCCCTTTTCATTTTCCTTATTTTCGATCATTTATTTAACATTCATCCAAACAATGGAAAACTAACTTTACAATTTTGTTTTCCAATGTAAATTGTTTTTTATGAAAATCATTTTACGTTGAAAATGTTTTACCCCCAACCAAACAAAGGCTCAATGTTCAAACATCTTTTTTTTTCTGCTTATTAAAATGAAATTTACATCATTTGCGACCTTACTCATTATCAATTATCGTAGATAAAAAGAGAGTAAACATCTACATTTTTAACTAAGGGAAACCTCCCACATATATATCATTAAGGCATGTAATATAAAATCTGGTCAGATTATGAAAAATTGAAGGAAAAGATTGAAGAGAGAAGAATACAAAGAGGAAAAGGTTGGCACAAAGAGACAAGAGGGAGAGAGAGAGAGAGAGAGAGAGACTAGTGAGACACCCAACAGAAGAATTGACCTCAAGAAAACCTTTACTGTCACAATCGCTAAATCTCTATCACTACCAAAGACGTTTCACTGGCATTCATTATGGCTAGCAAGTAGCAACCTAGCGCCAAGATAACGATCATCAACTATTCAACTTTAGAGTGAAGGTTATTATCCATGTTAGTTGTTTACATGATGTAATTTATAGAGGGCTGTTGCTTTAAAGCTTGAAGTTGAATCTTAAAGCCTATATAAGATTATATTTGATGAAAATTAAATAATTTCTCTTGTTTGAATGCTGCAACTCATGTATTTCATCTCACTCTTTGGTTCTCACATTTCTACAATAAATACATAAGGATGCATCCTAAGTTCCTAACGAACTTCATAGGTGGTTGTACCCATCTTTTCAGCATGCAATTTGTCAAGATAAAAGGCACCTTTCACCAAGGTTTAGAACTAAGGGTGGTGAATGCACAAGCGATGTTTAGTGTGTGACCTAGAGGCTACTGTTAGGCTGGTATATACTACTCTATTGAAATCATTTGTTACCAAAAATAATCTTCTCTCCCTATGTATTGTTCCTATCTATACCAAAAATAATCTTCTCTCCCTATGTATTGCACCTGGATATGTTGTTCAACACAATCCTCCTCATGTATACTTACCGCCAGTATAACCATGAAGCAAGCCGTAACTCGTGCTACAATACCTTTTCCTCTTGTGTAAAATCGTCAACCTGGTCCAAATCTTCTCCACAGAGTAGTTATCCTCAACAATCACCTCCAATACTATGACACCTATCATCTATACACATGATCTCATCCTAGAGCTTATTTGTAATTGGTTGAACCCCTAATGTTATTGACAACGGGTACTAAAAATACAGAGTGATATGGGCAATCTGAAGTACAACTGTCCAGCTTGCACACAATGACATTGCTCGTGTTTCACACTAAGAAACGATAGAATTAAGAAATTACGCACCGAAAGCAGCTACATACAACATTAACACACTTCACAAGTTCACAATATACATAGGCTAAACTTGCATCACATTTGACATTGATCTCCCTCCAGTAGTTAACAAAAGGGGCATTTTCACCATCCAGGTTGAAAAATTAGACGACCAACTATCACTAACCTAAAATCCATACAAACCAGAAAAGAATGATTATTAAGTCAGTAAGGAATTAAAGATCACATTTTCAGCAGTTTTTGCCAAGCAAAGATCACAGAACAATATTAGGTCTTAAATCTCTAAAAATTCAAATAGCATTCAACTCAATCAGCCAATCAAAACAAAAACCCACATCAAATAATCCGAAATCCAAACAATCACAGCTAACGCAAAATCAAACCCAACAAAATGAAACAAAAACCCATTACAGAAATGAATCGAACAAATCAGACCACAAATTGAAAAGAAGGAATACCCAGATGAGAAATCGATCTCCCAAATCAATGGTGAGAAGAAGATGATGAATGAGATGAAGAAGAAGAGGAGGTGGAGCTTTTGTAGATGGTTTCAGCAACGAGGTAAACGCAGAAAGCGGCAACACCGAGGCCAAGACCTGGGAAAGCGTGACGAAACTGGTTGCTGAGAGTTGGGTGCTTCCTCCATTCGTCCCTTCTTCTGAAGAACTCTCCTGTTGTTCCCAATGGTTTCCCCATTTTTTCTGCTGCCTGATTTTCTCTCTCTTTTTTTTTTGTATGTTTTTGTGGGTTGAGTAGTTGTTGTGTTTGAGGGATGGTGGTTTGAATCTTTGAACTATGAAGATAACCAAAATGAAGTGACCGGGATGGTGACCAAATTGAGGCTAGAACTACTTTCGGGGGCAAAAGGAAGGCATTTAGCCCTAAAGTTGAGGGTTGGGTTCGAACCTAAAGATTTAAAATTAAAAACATCAATAAGGGTCATTTGGTCTTTAGGTCAAATTTTAGGTTGGATTTCAGCCACTTTTAGGGCAATAAAATAAAATAAACAAACAAACAAAAGTATTTTGCTCAATTCTACTCGAGGAAGTAACACTCTCTCACTTATTGGCTAGTACACACGGTGAGCTCACACACAGTAAGGAAACAACCAATAGTGAYAGCCACAACACACCAAACCAAAGTGAAGGACTAGTACTAATGGAACTCTCCCAACATGAGGAGTTTGAGACAAACCAACAGCTTGAAGTGACTCCCCTATCACACGATTATCCCGTATTGGTCAGCCATCTTGATAGGAGCTCTACTTGTATCCAACCATTTGTCACAAGCAATCGCGGCTTTCCCTTTTTAACAATTACTACGAGCAACCATAGTCGGAAAAGAAGATCACAAAACCAAGCTCCTGTCAAGAGTGCAATGAAGAATTGGAGATCCATACACAAGAAGCCCACTTCCCTCTTATCTAACCGTGATTTTCCTTGTAGGTCATAAATTGATTCCAGGTTCATTCAAAGCGACTACCTTCCACCAACCATCCTCCAAAGCTATCGCAACGGTGTCAAAAGAAAAGCAAGTGCTATCCAAAGTCCAAATCTCCCCCAACAACCAATGAAACTTTTATCCTCTATGAATGAAGTTTGTAACAATTATTCTCATTGTGTTTGTAATTTAAGCTTTAATAATATTAATGATATGATGGCTAAGACTTCAGCCACAGGCTGACCTTCGCTGTTTGCCTTTGTAAAAAAAAACACCCTCTCACTAGTTAGGGGATAACAAAGGTCATTCATCCCTTTTATTAATTTTTTGTTCAAATTTATTTAACGATAAAATAGAAAAAGGTGGACTAAAAAAAAGAAAATGTGGGCCCAATGTTAAAAGAAGAAAGAGAAGAAACAAAAATAGAAAAGGTGGACCAAGAAAGAAAAGAAAAGGATGGAAGCAATCGGGAAAATGGCGGATCGGAAGAGCTACGCACATTGGCACCGGCGAACATTCATTTTTCTGATGAACATCAGAAGCGTCACCTGGAATCATAGACTTAGTTTTATAAAGCATAGACGTCATTTTTTAAAGCATAGACGTCATTTTTAAAGCATAGACGTCATTTTTTAAACATAGACATTCTTCTTAAAAGTATAGACGTCAAAGGGAAGTGTCACCTGAAATTACTATTCGTCAGAAAATGCCACCTGAACTACTGTCATGCTCGCTAGTCTCTTGCTCGAGTCGTTGGTCTTGTGCTCGCCAATCAAAGCTCGTGTTCGTTGGTTAAAGATTATGCTTTTCGGTCCCGTGTTCRCCGGTTGCATGAAGTTAGCGGGCCCAATCTCATAATAAAATAAGTAAATCTAACATGGCAACATTACGGTTCTGGCCCTCACACTTCCTAGAAAATTACCAAAATGCCCAGGTGAGTGGGCAGGTTATCCCATAGCTAGTGAGAGGTCTATCAAACCTCCTTATACTTGGGGTTTAAGTATTTGGGGGTTCGATTAGATGTGGTCTTGTACGCAACTAGGCGTAAGGCAAGCACTTAGGCTAGCACATAAGTCAGCATTGGCATCCATAGTTTGGCTTGTAGAGCATGAGTCCTTTAGCAGCCTAGCTTTGCTAGGGCTGAGCACCGGTCCAGAACCGGACCGAACCGGACCAGGACCGGTTGGACTGGCGGATCGGAATTTCCAAAAAACTTGGACCTGGACCAGACCTGAATTCATTTCGGTCCAGGTTTGGACCTGTTARACTTGTTTTTTTTTKCTCTTTTAATTGAAAAAATCAATAAAAAATCTATCGGACCGGAAGGACCCGTTGGATCGGAAGGACCTGTTGTGCATTATTGAGCTCTTACTAGTTACTAACTTTGCTCTCCCCTAAGCTTTGCACGATCCTTGAGCCAGACTAGAACCAACCCATTTTTGCGTGTTTTGAATGTGTAGTAATGGACTAATAGTAATGGTAGACGTGTGAATGTAAGAGTGAGATGCTTGATCATTTGATTGATTTGTTAGATTGATTTGTTGGGTATTTTGTGGAATTATGAGCTTCCATAGTAGTTACTTTTAGGTTGTGTTATCTTGACCTAAATTTGAATTTAGTTTAGATGAAGTCATTTAAATTGACCTAAATGTAATAGAGTCGGTTTATCCATAATTAAAGTTATTTTTTAGTGGTGTATGACTTATTTAACCTAAAGTGAACTCATCAAAACCTATTGAATCCTAAAATTATTTTTTAAAGGTGGAGAAAAATACGCCATTTATTAATCTCTAGGCTAGTCTATATTTGGATCACACCATGCATGGTTAAACGAACTCCAACCATCCTCTCCTCTAATTCTAAATTGAATAATTACCATGAGCCATATGCATTCCCACTAATTAAGTTGGAAACAAAAAAGTATAAGTGTAGGCACCTACATTTTCCTCATTCTTAAGGTCGTTAATATTAATATACCACAATGCAATTGGTCCAATGTCAAAGAACATTTGCTTAAAATAATACATATGATTTCAAAATTCGGATTTTAAGGTCGGTTTATATGCTAAGACAATGGTTCATAAGCTTAGAGTGTCCCAAAAACATGTATTTAGTTTTCAATATTTTTTCTTTTATTTGTACATATTGTTTTTAGATTTTTCTAGATTTTTTTTAGATTCCAGATTTTTCTAARTTTTTTTTCAATTAATTAGCATTTTTCTTAATTAAAAACTATTTTCAACATAAATAAAACATTTTTCTTTAAACAATAATATTAATAAATAATTTTATAATTAGTTTTCAACAAAAAAACATTCAAAAAATTAAACAATTAAATAAAAAAACGGGCACAATGAAAAGCGAATGCACTATTCTCACGGCTTAGTCATAAGATCGGTTTAAGTACAAAATCATGAAAGCTAGTAGTAACATCCCTTAGTTTCGTTCCCTATTCTCATGTTTCGTTCACTAAATTAGCTAGGAGGAGTTCACTCAAAACTTCAACTCTCATTCCTTCGTTTCAAGTTTGATCCCTGATAAAAACCACTATGTTAGCTAAGCATAGTAATTAACAATTGCACCTCCTAACCAAACATGTCATGAAAACTCTAAGTACAAACCTCAAGCAAGCATGTGGAATTTACATGGTGAATTTGAGGGTTTCACACAAATCCTAGATTAAACTACTCACACATGATTATAAACATGATAACAAGAATAACAAACATGTTAAACATGAAATCTTAAGTCTCAAGGCAAAATACAAACTTACTGCAAACCCTACAAATCATAACACGAGCAAAGTTTAACTAATAAAAAATGGAAAATTTGCTAAGAATTGAACTACCTCAAACTTTGCACTTTTTAAAAACAACCACCCGCATTGTTTACTACAAAAAAATCCTATTTAGTGACTGACGGGAAAATTCGTTGTTAAAGTTAGTCATTGAGACTGTCGGAGACTATTAGTCTCCAACTTTGCGACTGAAAAGCATGTGGTCACCAATTTATGAAAAATAGCGACAGATATATATATATATATATATATATATATATATATATATATATATATATATATATATATATAGTGCTATATATTCTCCGCGATTTTTGATTGTCCTCCGATTTATTTCTAATACTGATTCGCTTTGATTCACGCACCTAGCACCCTTCTCTCCAAGCAAGGAGTTCTTAGATGTTCTAGAAGGTTCCACGTATTTCCGGAGTATTTTGTGATTTGTATTTGATTTTCGCGTATAAAGAACTTATAAAATCATTAGAAAAATAAAAAAAATAATCTAAAATACTGTGAGTCAGAAAAAACTGTGAAGAATGCATGAAAAGTGGAAATTATGGAGATCACCAATATAAATTATTTTAAAAAATCCAAAAATAGAAATAATTAAAATAAATAAAAGAAATAATTTGGCCCCCTTTGTTGTAGTCCTATTTGCTCC